>BLKR01000450.1:343685-520789 GCA_011170035.1 Teleogryllus occipitalis
GAACGGGTGATGTCGCGCCGCCCAGACGTGTGTTGGGCCGTCGCCAAAGCGGTTTTGCCGCGGCGTTCGCTTGGGGCTTGGACGTCTTTCAGGGAGAAGTCTGCATAACTTGGCGTTTTCTGCCACTTTGTGTCGTCCGCTGGGTTAAAAAGAAAGAGCTTCGGAACTGAAAGGCGGTACTATTCTTCCAAGGGAATATTTCTTGCATCATTTTTTTAAATTATTTAAATCCCTAAGGTTGTATTCGTTTTGGTAGTTTAACATTCTATTTTAACAAAAAAAAAGTAAAATTCTAGTAATTTTACGGAAATTTTAGCTAGAATTTTTGAACCTTATTTTGAGAAGTTTCTATTTTATTTAACGTCTTGAAGTTTCGTAGGCCGTTTTGATTATCAATCCGTATCAATCCTACTTTTTTTGTAACTTTTTCTTAGTGAATCTAAGTTTAATGCATGTAAGGTTAAGATATTCTGCCACCAAGTTACTACACTTAATTGCAGGATTAACAATAAATCTAATCTTCTTCTCGCTTTTATCAACAAACAACATCTGAGACACATTATTTACGTTTATTTTTTCTACTAAGAAATTACTATCTCCTGAGGGGGCTAAGAATCTCCGTGAGGCGCTGGTCGTTCTCTTCCCTAGGAATTTGTTTACGAATGTTTCAGTTTTAATACAGTGTAAACTCTCTGTAACAAACTTCTTTATGATAACAAACTTTCTACAACGTAGATATTACGTGAGTTTGGTTCGTTCACGTTTTAACCATTGGCACACTCCATATAACGAAAAAACTATAAAACGATAGTAAGTTCTTTCGAGAGTTGTGCTATAAATATTTTTAACCATATTTCAGAGGTCGCATTGTTTTCTGTAGAAATTCAGACTTTTATGTATTCTTACTTCGTGGCAGAGTGTTTACTTGCTAACTAGTTATTCACACGTTGTTTTCGATTATTTTTCTTGATCTATGTATATTAATTTCATCTTTTATGTTTTAGTGATCATTATTTCGATTTAAATTCTTAAATTACGCAAATATATAATACCTGCAGCATTGGTTGCTTGAAGGATATCGCCATATGATTGATATGAGTAGACGTAGAGTGCCGTATACAGTTATACAGTTTATACAGTTTCAGTACCACTACGGGGGTGGGAGTCCTTTATAACGCACACGTAGATAGCTCAGCAGTAACTAAAGAGATGGACCTACTTTACGAACTCGTCACACACGGGTATTTTGCCATAAAACTGACGTCAGTGACTACGGAAAATTGACTTACAGTTCTTTCAAGGAGAAGCATATGTTGTGATAAGCCAGATACTACCGGTTTTATTTAAAAAGAAAAGACGGTGTCAAGACATTATGAATACCACGTACATGAATGCTTATTGAATACTTTAAGTCAAAAAATACACGTTGTCATGGTGACCTGTAAACAAGAAAATCCGTAGTCGAAAGCATGTGTTCATCGTTGTGAGAAAGAAGCAGGGCCCTCTGGTAGAAATATAGTGGAAAAGAATATATAGTGGAGACCGTGCAAGCTGTAGTTTTATAGAAATTTTGTATTATATGCGCTCGTTTTCTTGAGCCCCGGAATGCCTACCCCTACTACTTTGCTAACATTAGTTTAATTAAGAATAAATGGTTGCAATGAGCGTTGTAGACAAAATGTGATAACCAGAAATGTTCGCTCTAGTGTAAGAAACTACTTTTCATCGAAAAACGAACTACAAATTTGATATAAAATTATTTTTGTCAAAATAATCAAACTCCCCACTCCTCTCGTAACGAAGCGAGGGCTCAAGAAAACGTGCGCAGATAAGTACGTTCTCACCTGAGGCACAGAACAGGGTAAGCAATTTACTTGCAATGTTTGTTTTTAATGAGTAGATCCAATAACTTATAATACTCCGGGAGAATTTTGCAAACTTATTTTGACATTAGGTAAGATTGCGGTAGGAGGAACATCAACACAAACATCTAATGGCCAATCAAAGACAGAAGATTTGGAATTTCGAGAAATGAACGGTGTGCGCGACTATCATAGTAAGCCATGAACTTTAATACTTGACCGTACGGAATTACAATTACTGTATGCAGGACAAATACGTTGAGATCGTTTATGAGCTCATTTAGTAAGTAAAAGAGATTTGTAAGAAATGTTACGTTTATTTTGAAAACATGCATGATAATTTATAGATATTTGTCATCAATGCAAATAACCAATTTTAATCAACAAAACTTCCAGGAATCTTAATTCTGTATAGAATTGCACGTCCACATACGACAGATAAGGAGGCAGCATGTTGTATCCATCAGCAAAAATTGAAGTAGAATCAAGATAATAACATTTCAGTACCGGGCAAATTTATGAGCATAGCAGGGCAAATATATGATGCATATTTCTAGATCAATATTAATGTGAATTCCCATAACGTGCCCAAGCAGGAATGTAATAATATTAATAAAAGTAGAGATATTCATAATTTTGCGATAATTCACAAATTAATAAGAAATAATAATAATAATAATAATAATAATAATAATAATAATAATAATAATAATAATAATAATAATTATTATTATTATTATTATTATTATTATTATTATTATTATTATTATTATTTATTACATATCAGTAGCGGGTACTTCATAAATGACTTGCCCAGCGTCAGGCAACAAACGTAAATAAGAACCAAAAGGTTTAAGCATTGCACAATGTATTTCCTCCGAATAGTAGCTATACTGGAAGCAATACACAAATGAAAAGCGGATGCTGTCAGTTAATTAATTGACTTTTTTTATCGTGCTCTTTAAAGGTGGATACGTAAGATGAAAACAGTCCAGAGATTACTGGAAAGGGAAAAGGACAGATTAGATTAGAATGGTGAGGCGCAGGGAACGACAGTGTACGAATATAGAGTGTTAAAAGTGCAAGAATGCTTTATTTACTATAGTAGCACGCTCATATTTGTTTGTGAGGATTATTTATCAAAATGTCACTGAATGCTTTCTATCAATTTTTTAAAAACATGTTGGACAGAATTTATGAAAAATACACATATATAATGCCTTTCTAAATTTAATTTCCAAATGATTGCAACTGCAGTAGTGCCCACAAGAAGTCCATGGTAATTTTAATAAATGTTCGTAATTGTAACTTGTAATTTTTTGTGCTTTTACGTAAACAATATCATCATTGAGATTGTAACTTAAAATTAAATTTAAATATGAAATAATATTTTGGCTAGTCGTTAATGAAGGGGGAATCTTTTCAATTACACTTTTATCTAAAGTTTTAAATCATATAAACAATTATACGAAATAGTTATAACTATGAAGAGAAGTAAAGAATACGATAAGTCCATGTTTTGGGGGAGCTATCAATACAAATTTTGAAAGTTAACAATATATTTCATTCACCTATCAATACGATTTTTCTAACAACTAAAAATATTGTTATTGATTGATTGATTGATTCGTGTGTCCGGGCGCGTCAACTGCTTTGGTCATTAGTCCCGTGAGTGTAGTGCATGTTTTTTCTCGGGAGATGGCGATGATCGTCCCCTGCTGGATGGCGAGATACGGCGCCGACCTACCGTCGGCTAGCGGGGTTTCCCCCTAACCAGGACTCTCCCACCAGCGGGGCACCGCCCCAGCCGGGACAAGCTCTAAGTTCTCGACCGGTCTCCCGGAATATGTGGTAGTGTAGTGCATGTTAGTGTGTGTGTGTGTAACGGGAGAGGATAGGACAAGTAAGAGGACGGACAGATCGCGCGCGGTCCGTGGCCTGTTTGGTAGGGGGTTGCTCCGGCATTCGCCTGGTATTGATCGGAGAAAGCACGGAAAACTACCGATCAGAGCAGCCGGCCGCTAGAATTCTCCCCCAGACAACGAGCGAATTCGACCTAGCTGAAGTGCTAGTGTCGAAAATCCTGCCGCCGCCAGGACTCGAACCTAGGACCTCCCGGTCAGAGGCGCTGCAGAATATGGTTATTGGTTCGGCTGAAGTTTGTAACAATGCAGCCTCGGAAGAAACAGCAGTGAACCCACGTCACTCGTCCTCCTGCTCGGAAGGATCCTCCTCGCCTTTTGGCGCGCATGCGCGTAACAGCGGAATAAATCGACGCGCGCGCTCCGAAAACAAAAGCAAAGCGCGGGTCGACAAGTCCCAGTGCGCTTTCTATTAGTTATGACGGCCGCGTGAGTTGAATTTTTTCCCCTCCCTCGTGTGCGAGGCCCGTGCGGGGCGCAGAGCGGCATCTGCGGTCGGCCCCGCTCCATTTGCCAGCGGGGAACTTTCCGGCCGCGCCGAAAACTTTCCCGCTCCGCGCCCGCCTCGTGGCGACACGGGATCGCGCGGGCGGGCGGGCGGGCGTTTGAGCGGACGGCCATTTGGGCGGGCGGGCGCTTGGGATGGCTGGCGTTTCGGTAGGCGTTTGGGCATGTGTGCCTTTGGGAGGGTGGACAGGCGTTGGTGCGTGTGTGCCTTTGAGCGGACGGACGGGCGTTTGGGCGCGTGCGCCTTCGGCGGGCGGGTGGGTGGGCGGACGGGTGGGTGGGCGGACGGGTGGGTGGGCGGGTGTCCGGGCGGGTGGCCGGGCGGGTGGCCGGGCGGATGGGTGCACGGGCGGACGGACAAGTGGATGGGGGGCGGCCGGGTGTTCGGGCTCGGGCTGGTCACCTTTAGGGAAGGTGGGAGCAGTGGCGGCTGGTCCCGTACGAACTAGTTTGTTGCAGACATACGGCACTCCTAGGGCTCGGTATATTATCGTATTAATTACCAAGTAAACAATATTTGACTACTTGTAATCATCGTAATTCACTGCACACTCAAAACAGCTCACACAGAACTCACCCAGGAGACATACCAGCATACGCAACTGTGCCATCTAATCTTAATTCCATGTACCTCGGTCGCTGAAATCCATCACGGGTGCTGCTGCACGTGTCGATGTTGGGAATCTTTTACAACACATTAGAGGGGAGTTGGGGATAATACAAAGAAGAAGTTCGGCTCGTATCGCACGCCAGGACACCCGGTTGTTGTAGCTGAAAGCCAACTCCCTCGATGACGTCAGCTCCCAGACGCTCGCTGAGGTCTCTCTTCATCTGCAAACGCTTGTAACTAAGTCGTTCATTTAAAGATAGAGAACTCGCACGTTATTAAAGTGATTTCTTTTTTATGTTAACGTGTAAAGGGACATTGGCAAAAAACTTTCTGTTGTTGTGCAACAATGCCACGAACCACCAATGGGTGTGAGGGTGGGTGGGTGGGTGAGTGGGTGGGTGAGTGAGTGAGTAGATGGGCGGGGTCGCTCTGGCAGGCGTCCCGACCAGGCCGGGAGAGTGGCTGTGCAGGTCGGGACGACAGAGCTTGTCGGTGGAACGAGCTTCAAAGGCAGGCGGGTTAGACTGGGCAGAGAGAGCTGCGGTAAAGTGGGGGGGGGGGATGCAGGGAATTGGCGAGAAGGTTTAATGACGCACACCACGGAGGGCGAGCGACAGCATGAACGGATCGATATGTCAATATTGGTGCTCCTTATCGATACTTCAGAATTTCGATGGAGGTGATTAAAATTATTTATTTTGATAATCAATCCTTTTCATTGAAAGTCAAACATGCTGTAAATATACTAAACTATTATCTAAGCCATTTCGCAATTGATTTAAATAGAGATTGATTGTCCGCTCAAAATTCATAAAATCTTACAGAAAATATAGTAAGAACGTTACAATTCGGATTTATTTTCAAAACATTTGATTTAAATGAAAAGAAACGAATATATGACACGTTTTTCTAAGAGAAATTTTAGAAAGATATGTGAAATTCATATTAAAATACGCTGGGGTTACGAAGTTGTGACATAGAACTCAATTATCGTAGTCATATGAATCGATTCTAGTAAATTAACATTGTTATTAGTAAGCAATATGTTTTGTTACCGATACCACAACAGTATCAACTTGTCTACAAATATATGAATATTAATGGTATATTATCGAATAACAAGTTTGTATTTTGTAATCTTTTATTACTTTCATTTGTTAAATTAAATCTTATGATGATGAAATGGAACGAATTAGATTCATCAATTTTTTACATCACAAAAGTAAGGTTGCGTGATTTAAATATTTATATTGTTTTATTAGGGATCACCATACTCGCGTTGATATAAATCGATAAAATTTATTACAGTACCATTCATTCAAAATTGTATTAAAACTTTTTGGTTTTCGTAGTAATCGATGAATCAAATCAGTCTACTTCTTGCTAACAATTGGCATAAAGTATCTGCATGCCGATTCACCTTTCTCAGCATTAGTTCTTTTCTTGGTTAATTACATATTTCATTGCACAACACACAAAATGCCTGTCGAATAGATGATTTCATTTCCATTTATAAATTAGAAAATATTGGTGTTATAACAGTTTCTCGCATCATTCAGAATTACGCGAAAACGACTCACATTTTCCCAAAAAAAACATGACATTTGAATATCTAATTTTGAACAGATTTCACCAAGGAACACATCTCTATCAACAACATTGTAGTTGTGGAAACATATTGAAAAAATTGTTAAACGTTTAAAGTTTGGAAATCCAGACTAGTGAACGAAACTCTGCCCTGCGGGGAACTAACCAAATAGAACGTGTTAGTGCGAACTGTCTCAAGAGTGGGCGCGTTGTGTTATATCTTCCTGAAATACTTGCACAGCTGACCTTTTACATTTGTTTACGTAGTTAATTTACGTTTTATTTCTTCATTCTCATGTGAATCACTAGAACTTTGTAGTGTTCTCTTTACGTAATTCTGGATTAAGAATATCTTCTCTCGATGTAATTATCTCTGCTTAAAAAAAAGAATATTCGACGACAGTTACGAAGGGAAGAACCGGAGTAAACGCACACGTTACTCTGACATCGGGCCCCCTAAGAATTGAAGCTCTTAAGGAGACCGAAGACTTCAAAAAAAACAGCCTCAAAAAAGCCCTGTGTCCTGGCAGACCAAAAACTTAAGTATAAGGCCATTATAACCAAAATAGGTAAGACCATTGAAGACAGAATGAGTGGACTATCTAATTAGCTAGAAGGAATCACTTAATCAGCGCATGTGCTAGATAGTTCAAGCAGGTTACGAGGAATCCCTTAACAGAATAATCCTCGCGTTACATATCGACAAAGATATTCTAAAATGTATCTTCATCTCTCACCAGTTCATCTTTTTTATGACAAATGTGTAGTTTAAAGTTTGCAATGCATCTCATCTCCGTTTTCTCTCGCCTGAAGTTTGCGTCTCGATCAGAGCACTGTGCAATGCGCGACAGTTGTCATGCATCGCAACTTCTTCTATTTCCGTACCTCTTGCTATTCACGCGTGTCTAGTGATCACCGAGAAATCTTTGCTTAACAATATGTGATTGTTTCCTTGCCAAAAGCAGCTAATCTGTTTTCATGTTAACGAATATGTACTGTAATGAAATACGCTTCTTTCACTGGCCAGAGTGAAGCCCGGACATCTCTACAAGTCTATGTAGTGTCTAGGGGATGTGACGTCGTCGTCATGTGAAAAACAACACAGATACGAAGTTTCTTTGCACAAGTTTATTTACAATGACTGTATATTACATTGTTATTTACACACTCCTCCAGAAACTACCGCAGCGCTCCACAGCACTTCCATTCCTGAGGCCAGCCGCCCCAGCCTGACCCAGCGTACCCCAGAGTGCTAACTTGTAGCACGGCTCCCGTCATCTGCCGTGGCCACCCTCACAAACCTGCGACCACCCCTCACGGATCAGCAAAAGTGCCTACGCACCGCGATTCGGCCTAAACTCGAATGCCAATCGCCAACACTCCATCGGCGTCTATAGCGAGGAGTCACGTGACAGACCTCCCACGCTGAAGACACGCGGACCGCGTCACCTCGTTACAGTTTTGGGCCGGTCGCAAAATGGGGCCCGCCGACAGCTGCAGACGATCTGTCCTCACATATCATTCTGCGCTCGCTGACCCCCAGATCTTCCCAGACACGCCCCCGCCGGCTTGCACCCTCGGAACGACCGCTCCGGTCGCAACGCCAGCCCGACGCCTGGACCACCCCCTGCCACGCGCCGGCCGCGCCTTGTGCGTTCCGACGACTACTGAAATGCTATGACGTTACATGGACCTCTCGGCGCATCCAACGCTACAAAAGTATTGGACATTATCTCCAATTTCAGTGTCAGAGTTTCAATGTCAGAGATTATAGTGTTCTCTGTAAATGTAAATTTTGGCCCTTTAATTCAGGCAAAATACATGTGTACTTCGCTTATTTTATTTAATTAAATGGCGTGTTGGAAGTAAACTTATTAAACTATGCAGCGTATTCATATTCAATCCTCTGCTTTTTAGAATCGGTCCTCAACTGAGATTCGGAGGGCTCCAAACTACGTGTCAAATAAATGTATTGAACAATCCACTATTTCTCTCTTTAAAACCCACGGTCTATGAGAGTCTCACTGGCAACATTGTTTCCACTACAGGGTCACAGAATGGGAGGTCCTAGATTTCGAGGCACAACATTGGTGGATTTTCGACACTAGCTACATTGCTAGATTTCAATCTCTACCTAAAGAAGATTTCAAACGACTGAACGACTGACATTATATATATATATATATATATATATATATATATATATATATATATATATATATATAGAGAGAGAGAGAGAGAGAGAGAGAATTATCTTCACTACACTATTACACATGTCAAAATTACATTACATGTCCCATTACAAAAATGATGTCAAAAAATTGAAAAAATTGATTATCAATATTGCCAGCTATTTTTATAAGTACAAACGTCTACATCATTTTATCATAATTTTACATTTCTTTCTGAAAAGTTTGAGAAAAATAATTTTTAAATATTATTGTAGTCCCTAATGCATTACATTTTAAACGTAACTCAGTCCTGGTTGGCAATTTTCCATCACTTACAATAACCGACACATTGTAATATCTATTCGCTTTTCCTGCCGGGCAATAAGAAAGGGCCTTGTACGATTTATTACTCACGCATCTCCTTTCCCTCTTTGCCACCCTCACGCGTATCCAGTGAAGAGAATATTGACACTAAAACGAAGAGATCGTGAAACATTATTTTTGATAGAAAGGTCTTCTAGTCTCCAAACTACATCTCGTCAGGGATACGCATGAATAAATGAACACATATCTGAATAGTCCGGGACGCCTCCCACGCAACGCGGAAGAAAGCGATGTGAAAGGAGGGAGAGAAGAAATCCGCCCAGGCTACAACTCAACAGACGAATCACAGCGCGAGAAAGACGTTGAAGAAGAGCGGAAGCTCATAAAACGTCTCCAAATGGTCACCCTTCACCCTCAAGACGGGCGCACGCATAAAAAAGGACCGGTCTTCGAAAATGACTAACGCAACGGTTAAAGTTTTATGACCGTCATTCAGCGATGGTCCCTTTTACTTTCCTTCCGTCTTTCCCGATGGGGAAGCGAGGGATGTCGAAAAAAATCGTTTCAGGGAGCGGTAGTTCTAGCAAGATAAACGAAATGGATATTTTCGATTTGCTGTTTTGGTGTTTTAGTATTTCAACTTTAATATTTCGTATGCATTGCCTGGAAATCAGTTGTGTTTCGCGGATTGTCGTTTATTACTTCATTCTCTGATGGATGACAGATATATGTGCGGCAGGTGCTCAATAACTCTCTATTTTTCAATTAATTGGCCAGCTTTTACATCGGAAATGCAGACTTACGAAGTGACGTGCACTTAAATATTTCTTTATGTATTCACATTCATACATTTTACTTATTACTACTCAACTACTATGAAAAAATTTCAACAGGAAACACTGTGAAAATATAACGAAGATTTTTTAATTTTATTTAATGTCGATAAACTGCCTTGCTCATAAGCGACTGAATCTACACACTATAACAAAATTACACATTTTACTAACGCTTATGCATTAATAATAATCATAATAATAATAATATTATTATTACTAATAATAATTCACTATAATATGGAACTCAATAAACAGTTATTTTACAGTTTACTAAGACCAAAACATGACGAACTTTAAGATAAATGTTTGGGGAGACAGGGAAGATGCAATGACCTCTATACTGTAGCATACAACATTTTGAATATTTTGGTATAAATTTGTGTATATTTTCTTACATAGAAATAATATTATTCTTGATCTGGGCTGTCCGGGTGACGCCGCGTCGAAGGCTGGGGTGCCGACGTTTCGACCGACATATCGCGGTCCTCTTGAGGGCTGTACTGCCTACTGTCGGCAGTACAGTTCAGTTCTGATGTCTCCGGCTCTGTGACGTCATGCCATTTCCCTGTGTCAGTCGCAGAGCGAAGGAGAGGGGGTAGAGTGGGGATACAGAAAGGAAGCGACGGTAGGGAGTGGGGGATGAGGTGGACACTACTATTGAGTTAAAGACATTGACCTTACCTAATCATTGTCCACTGATGAACTATCGCTATTTTCAGTGTCTTCACACTCGATATCCGAGTCCATATTTATAACAATACTGTCTATAATATCTGGCACTGGACCGTCCCTCCCCCAGTATTCATTTTCAAGTTTCATGACAAGAGCGCAGTAACCCTTCCAGTCTTCAATAGTGACTTTAATGATAGCCCAGTTTGTAAGCTCTAAGAACTTCTTTGCTTTCCTTTATAAGTCTCTTAATTTTTGCCCATGCCATTTCAATGGGATTCAGAAGGTGGATAACAGAATGACCGCTACTGGCAAACAGCTCATCAATTTTGTATGTCTTGTTCTGAGGTTTTAGTTGCAGAACTAGTTGGTATAATTCAGGCTTCCTCAGGTTTTCATTAGCATGCATTCCTTTTGCATTCAACCATTGAATCATGTCGCGCATTAAAATGCATATGCAGTTGGGGTTTTATTGGCTAACACAATGATATGGAGCATTATCAAGAACAGTTACTGCCTTAGAAGGCAGTTATTGTAATAATGTTTCTCTCACCCAATTTTCAAAATTTTCTTGATTCATCTGACCATGGTAGTCGCCTGATGCAGAACCGACCTTCACTATAAATTGTCGAATTTGATTTCCGCTTCGCCATTTCGCATCTAACATTCGCACACTCTGAATCAAAACTGAGCTGATGTTTGCGAAACCAATGCATTGACCAAGCACGTGCTGGCCCTTGCCTACAGCCCATGTGTGACTCACAGACGTCTGTCAAACAAATCCTACAGCCCATCATCTTATCGCGCTCCCTTCACCCCGCGGAGAAACTTAGACCCCTCTCACAGGGCCGGAGAACTCGGAACCGAACTACAGCCCTGAAGAGGACCGCGATATGTCGGTCGAAACGTCGGCACCCCAGCCTTCGACGCGGCGTCACCCGGACAGCTCAGATTATGACTCTGGCCGCGGAAGCCTACGATGTCAATATTATTCTTGAAATGTAAATAATGCACCAATGAAACAATTTCAAATTATTCTGCATATAAGTATAAAGAATCATGTGATAGAAACGCAGAGACGAAAAATTTATGTAACTTGAATATTGATTACATATTTTCTATTCAATAACTGTACAACATTGTACTACACAAGCCTTTTATTAGAAAATTATTTTTTCAATTTATTTTTATTCATAATATTTTAATGGCCACCATGTATACACACAATGCAAATTTCATGGTTTTGAGAGCTTTTTAACTACTCATCAATCTTTAATGTATTGAAACAATAAATTCACAAGGAACATATTCTCATTTATACACCACACATTTTTCGAAGCAAACCACATCATAAAACAACGTCGATAAATAATTAGTGATTTGTAGAAGCTACTGCAAAGATAATACATTAAAAACTTCCATTTTATTCTAGAAAAAATGACACAAAATATCTTTGACAGCTCAATTTTGTTGCTTTCAAATTTTGTTGTTTTCCAATGCGTCTCATATACCAGTGTCAATTCAAACAAACAAAACGACCGCGTAATCAGGCTCCAAATGCACTTCCCAAGCACTATTTAGCACACCCACAAGCATTCAGCACTATTTAGAACTGCGGATTCAGCGTCATTTTTGCAGAGCAAATGGCACGCGACCAACAGACGACTGCGCGGCATCCTAAAGGGGACATTCCGACGCGCGCTCTCCCAGCGACAAAGGGACCTCCCGTTCCACGAATTCGGCGCGGAAACATCCTCCTCCATCCTCCTCGAACCCTCGCCCTCGCCGGCCTCTGGTCCACCCCTTGCACTCTCGCCCCCTCCCGCCCGACCCAATTCCCCTCTCGGCCCCCCCCCCGACCTTCTCTTCTTGCAGTCCATCGTCTCCGTCTCTTCTTTCGACTTCTTTCCCTCGCCGCTCTCACTCTCCTATCCTCCTCCCAGGATATCCACCCTTCATCTCTCTCTCTCATCCACGCCTCTCGTAATGTTTCCTGCTCAGTTATCCCTCTCCCTGGAGCCCGTCTGCGGTCAACCCAATTCTCCTCCCGGGCCTCCCCATCTTTCTCCTTGACTCTCCTTTCTGCCTATCGTTCCCAAACATTTTTTTTTCTACGTCTCTTCTTTGCCCCCTGACCCTCCTATACTTCCAGTATCTATTTTCCTCATCTATCGCTCATCTCCGCCTCTCGTAACTTCTCTTCCTCAGTCACTCCCTCTACTCCATCAGTCGACCCAATCCTCTTCCCGTTCCTCCCCGTATTTCTCCTTACCTCGTCTTTCTGCCCTTCCTTTTCGACTCTTCGTCGCACTTCTTTTCCACGCTCCTCTAACCCTTTTATCTTCCCTTCGTCTACCCCTCATCTCCGCCTCTCGTAATTTCTCCTCCACGACCCCCCTCCCTCGGCCCCCTGCTCCAGTCGAGCGCCGTGTCGTCCCCTGCTCTTGCCACACGTCCGGTGGCGTCATCGCCGTCCCCCGCGATTCGCGACTGCGCCCCCGCACTGCTCGGCGCAACACAGACGCCGCCGCGTCCATTTCTCTGCATTTCCATGAGAAATTGCCAAAAGGTGTATCTCAAAGTCGCGTCGCCGCATATCTTCGCGAAAAGGTCTCCCAGAAAGTAACGAGAATTCGCGTTGAAAGAAAAGGAAAAAAAGAATCGCGCGAAGAAGGAAATTTTCTGTATTAGCCGATAGAAAAGAAGGAAAAGTGCGGAAGATAAAAGAAAATATAGCCAAATAAATATCGTTTGATGTTGAAGTATGGAGTGGGGTCTGTTGAGCGTTAGGAGGGCGATCGAGATTGAAAAAGTCAAAGGCAAAGTGGTTTTGAAAGAAGGAAACTTTCTCCTCGTTGGTATATCGGTCGTACTTAACAAGCTCCCGGATTTCTCTTATTGGTTATGCGGTTCAAGAAATCCTGTAATTATTTAAAAAAATCAATGTAATTCAACGAACAAGGGAAAGTTCGCCAAGTTCTTAAACTTATGAATGAATTATCAATTATTATATAAAATTAATTAAGCAGAATTTTCAGAAAGGAAAAAGAGAATTAGAGAAGTTGCTCTCTACAAAGGAACATTAATCGTATTGGATACTGTTCTACATTGATTGCCTTAAATTTTATTCAACATACATCTGCGTTAATCAAAGTTCAGTGTAAATTTTCTAAGAGAAGAAAGAATTTTTTTAAAGTTACCCTCTTCTATGAAGAAGGGTAATAAATAAAATAAATGTGTCTACAAACAATGAGTTTATGTAATCACATATTTTATTATGGATACTTCATTTTAATCAATAAAAAAGTGAAAGAAATTTCATTACAGATTAAACACACTACAGTTTTAGATTAAATAAAATGCAAAATGTAAAAGAAATGTAATAAATATTCGTGTAATAACATCTTATTCCAGGGATTTAATTAACACTGTCACTTAATCTCAATTATGTGTTGCATTACAAATAATAGTACATTATGAAACGATTATGTAATGATGGATAGTAATACACGTGTGGTATTATGACACGAGCGAGTATCGTAAACTTCACACGAGTTTCATACGGTAATTTTTCTAGAACTTATGGTGACTCATAAGTTAAACTTTTACATTGAATCGTTCCGTGGCAGTTGACAAGCAGGATTCAGCCAAGGCCACCTAGTGGACAGTTCCCTACACTGCCGCAGGTGGCTTTGATGTACCAATCCGCCTACGAGGGAGAACAAAAGTTTGTTAACTGACTAAAGAAATATATTTCAATTAGCCAGAAGACAACTAATTGAACACTTTTTTCTATGAATAATGGAAATAAAAGAATTAAAGATTATATATAATATTTATTAATCTTATTTTTTCTATTTCTGGAGGTGACAGTACCACTTCTGAGTCAGCAGAGATGTTAAACTAAACAATTTTTAAGAACACCCACACGACAGCAACGTATAACACAAAATGACTTGCGACCTTTGCTATTTGTACACTGACGGGGTGGTTCAACGGTTCGAGCCCCCATAGTGGCAGGATTTTCGACACTCGCGTAATAACTTGGTTGAATTCGGTCGTGGTCTGGAGGAGAATTCAAGCGGCCGGCTGCTCTGATACGTAGTGTTCCACGTTTTCTCCGATCAACATCTGGTGAATGTCAGATTAGTCCCTAACAAACGGACCACACGCACGCGCGATCTTCTCTTCTTGTTCCTTATCCTATCCTCTCCCCTTACACATTCTCACACAAACACGCATACATGTCTGTAGTTTTGAAGACCAGTTTAGAGCTTAGAGTTTGTCACGGTTGGGGTGGTAGCTCGCTGGAGGAGATACCTTGAGTGGAAATACCCCCGCAAATCGACGTGTAGGTTAGCGTCGGATTTCACCATTCAGCGAGGGAGTAACACCGCCAACTCCACGCGTAAAAATTATTCACTACACCTATGATATTAACGACTATAGCAATTGAAGTGCCTGGAAAAATAGTTATTTTCTGCCTGAAGGACATCTATCGGATAGGTCCCAACTGCAGGACAAACCACCTGGTCCTACGTGAATAAAATTGTGGTTGGTATTTCAATGTCACGTGGCAACGCTATTGCATAGTATTATAACCTCAAATTACAGAACAAATGAATCGGATGGCTCGAATGTCTGAGTTAATCAGTTGAGCGTCATTACAAGTGTGAAGAGTGAGGTTAATTGTGATAAATTGTGTTGCGTGAGAGATAAATGTTAGTGTCCAGTGATGTTAGAGTTACTGTCAATGTTGATCCCATATCGTATGTTGGTAGCTACATCGTTAAGTGATACAGCGCCTAGTACGCAGTAACGCCGACCCCCTCCACATCCAACCGTCAGCCACATTCCTATTTTTGTTATTTTATTCACTAATCTTCTCATGCCAATATACTGACGTGACTGAAATTCAGAACACTGGACATAGTTCCCACTTATTTCCCGGCCAGCGCAGTTTGTAAGCTCGTTAATGTTTAGACAAAGTTGGAGAAAAGAAGACTAGGCTTCTCTTAGAATGCACTGGCATCAGTAAGTAGACTATGCCTGGTGGCGCAGCACACATTAGTTATACTGTACACACACACTAACTGTCGGGAAGAGGAAAGGAATTAGGAGAAGGAATCGGGTTCATAGTGTACTAAGAATGTTTACAATGATACAAAATAACTGCGAACAACCGTGCTTCAGGCGATATTCGAACCAACAGCATTGGTAAAACGCGTACTTACACGCTTTGACCGAGCCCCTGCATCACCAACACGTCGTAACATTTGATTGGCTCGCTGTTTCTGAGAGCTTTGGAACATACTTCTTTGTAGTATTCACTACCAAGACCAAAAGACCCATAAATCTAGTGCATCCCGGGAGGTGGCGGTGTTCGTCTCCCGCGTATATGTGAGATCCGACGTCGACTTACATATCTGTGTGTCGGCTTTCTTCTACACGTACCTCCTCCATGGTCATCGCGCGAACCGCTACAAACTCTGAGCTCGTGACTCGCCTCCCCGTCACGCGTGGTAGTGTAGAGTATGAAAATGTAAATTTGTAAGGATAGAGGAAAGGACGAAGATAAAGAAGGAAGATGGAATTATAGGATAATTCTCCTCCAGACAGTGTTTGACTCCAGCCTATCCCCGTAGTTAGTGTCGAAATCTCTCACCATCGGTTCTCGAACTCTTAAAACCTTCCCAACGTTCCAGAGGCAACATATATGCCGTCAATGAGTCGTCATAGCCTCGTGGCATTGTGACTGTTTGTGATTAAGATAATTCCGAAGAATTGCCCCAAAAAGACGACGAACAAGAACAGGACAGCAGGTTGTGGCGTCGTGGCAACGCTTTCTGACCAGTGGGGCCGGAGAAACCCGTTGCACCCGCAAGCTTGACCCAGACGCTGTCGGGGAAGGGGGTGGTTGGTTGCTCTTCCCAGATTTGCGTTTCTTGCGCGGTGAAGGCGACGCCGGGGACGCACCTGAGCTGAATAGAGGGGCGCCAGGGGGAGGGGGCGCCAGGAAAGCCCCGCTCTAAAATAACCTATTGAGAAAGGTTAGTGGCGAATCCGAGATGATTGTGCAAGACCCCTGAAGAAGACCTGTCGTCAAGCTTTCGGGACGCCCGACAGCATGGAAGCGCCGAGGGGAGGGGCGACCCCTGAGAGTACTTAACGCAGCGTCGACTGCGCCCACGCGGGGTATGTTGAGTGCCGAAAGACTGGGCGATATCTCCTGTGCTCTCATGCACACGGTCAGCCAGGCGGAGACCAGTTCAGCTTCAAACCATGAAATTACTGGATTTATAATGGACTCAGCGTCTGACAGCATCACACCACGCGTTGCTCATCTACGTTAGAGCAGTGGCACTTGGCTGCAGGCCTAGAGACGGTCGCGGAGTTTACGCGGCTAAGGGGAAGAAAAAGGTTGCCGGAGATATTTTCCCAATGTTTCTGAATTTAACGCGTTATTTTTTGTGTAAATACATGTAAATATTTTCTCTCAGAAACAGTTGTCTGTGTTCGTGAATTCCAGTGCGTCAAAGACAATTCTTTGTCATCCGCGAGCAGCCCATCGGCCGGCCTGCGCCGCGCGGGCCGGACGCGCGTGTACCTGGTGGTAGTGCGTGTTCGGGCTGCGAGGCACCTGCCACGAAGTGAGCGGCAGCGGCCGGCTGGCACTTCTCGTTACGCGAACACGCCTTTGCACTCGCGCGCGCAAGCGCCGGGAAGTTTGCGCGATCCACCGACTACTCGCGTGCCGCCCCGGCCACTCGCCGCGGCCCCGCCCACCGGGGGTCGCGTTCCTTTGACGCGAATTACTTTTAGACCGTGTCTGCGATTTCCTCTTGTAAATATTACCACTGCAGTCTGCAGTGGTAATTCAAGTGGTTCCCTCGCTATGCACCTGATGATGTAACAAAACTAGTTCCGAAACATTGTGCAATTGCTGAAATAAATGATTGCCATAAAAAGCTTTGGATACCTTTATTTACAAACATATATTGACAATCAAGAAGAAATATTGATTTACTGCGATTTCCTCGCGTTTTTTTTCTTTATATTAAAAATCGGAAGGGTAAGTAACTTATTTTAGAAGCTAAACTCACAAGGAAATCCTTTTTTTTCTTCTCGTTTGTTTACATGGACGGTGGATACATAGCTCAGTTTAAAATAACTCGACGTATGTTTGATGGATTAATAGCTAACTTAAATTAAAACTTGTTGATAAAATTGTATTAATCATTTCGAGTTTGTAACTTTTGATGTAGATAAAAAACATTGCAAACATCAAATACATTAAATGAAGGTTTGTTTAATATTCCTAAAAGCTCATAGCCATTCGTAAATGACAACATACTTTCTGTTGTTTTTGCTTTTAGATGTTAGGATACACTTATCCCAAGACGAGAGGCTTTTAGAAATAATATTGCAAATCGACGTGAAAGGATGGACGTTTTCTCTCTCGAATATTATTTCATCGCTAAAATTTTGCATTCCGAAAACTCTTCCTTCGCCTCCGGAGGCGCAGTTTATGTTTCCGAACTTTCAGCAATATTGTGCGATTTTCCTTTCTATTTATGCAGAGTGTAGTGATGTAAGCGGAAGAATATTACTTCATCGCAGCAGAAACAGCCGTTAAATAAATTTCCGTTAGGGAGGACGCTTCTGTTATGCATTTGCAGAGGGCAAAATGCGTCTACAGCCTGAGTTGGGGAGAGGAGTGAGATGGACAAGGGAGGCGTACGTGATAGGCGCTGTGGGTGGATGGAGAGTGGGTGGGGTGGGCTGGCGGAGTGAGATGGAGAAGGGAGGCGTACGTGATGGGCGCTGTGGGTGAATGGAGAATTGGTGGGGTGGGCTGGCGGAGTGAGATGGAGAAGGGAGGCGTACGTGATGGGCACTGTGGGTGGGTGGAGAATGGGTGGGGTGGGCTGGCGGAGTGAGATGGAGAAGGGAGGCGTACGTGATGGGCGCTGTGGGTGGATGGAGAATGGGTGGGGTGGGCTGGCGGAGTGAGATGGAGAAGGTCGGGGCACGGGAACGGGGAGAAGGGTACGTGATGGGTGGGGTGCTTGTGATGGGCGGTGTGGGTAGAGGTGGAATGGGCGGTGTGTGCTGTATGCTGTGAGAGGGTGTGGATAAAAATAAGTGAGGGTTTGCGGAACCGGGCGCTGTCGGCCTGGGCTAATTGTGGGGGATACAAGAGGGAGCTGAGAGGGTGGGAAGATGTCAGAGTGAAAGGGCAGGGGAAACAGAGTAGGCGGGAAGAGCGGAGTTTGTGGGGGAAGCGAAGCGACGATAAAGGGGTCTGGGGTGAGCGGAAGGAGATTTGATAGACCAGGTTGGACGTGACGATCGGCGGTGCATAGTAATGGGAGGCGTTGTAGTGGTGCAGGCAACATGAGCGGGGAAAGGAGGGGTAAGCAGATGTTAACAGGATCGACAAGGCTGGACGGGGTGGGTGAGAGAGAAGGGGATGGGCGAGAGAGGCCGGAGTGAGCGAGAGTGGAGGGGCAGGGTGGGGTTAGCAGAGGCGGACAAGAGAAGACGTCCGACAGGAATGGGTGGGATCGGGATGATTGGGCGGCACTGGTGCTAGGGTGGGTTTGGACAGGTCAGCGGAGATGAACGGGGGCGAGGTCATACATGGTTCATTCATTCTTAGTGATTAGGGGCGCGGTAACTACTGGAGTCACTACTCCCGTAAGTTTAATACATGTTGTACACAGGAGGCGGCGTTGTTCTTCCCCCGCTGGATGGCGAGATGCGGCGCCGACCTACCGTCGACCAGCGGGGGTTTTCTCTAACATGGTATCTCCCACAGCAGGGCACCGCCCCAGCCAGGACAAGCTCTAAGCTCCCGACCGGTCTTCCGGCATGTGTGGTAGTGTAGTTTATATTACTATATGTGTAAGAGGAGAGGATAGAACAAGGAAGAGGTAGGAAAGATCATGCGTGGTCCGTGGCCGGTTTGTTAGGGTACTGCTCCGGCATTCGCCTGGTGTTGATCGGAGAGATCACGGAAAACTACCGATCGTAGCAGCCGGCCCCTAGAAATCTCCTCCAAACAGCGGTTAAATTCGACTTAGTAGCTGTCAAGCTGATGTCGAAAATTCTGCAACCATCGGAACTCCAACCTAGGACCTGCCGATCATAGGGACTGCAGTGACATCAGTTGACGCCCTGAGCCGCTCTCTCGTTGCGCAATCATACAGCACCGGTGGATATCGATGAGGTGGGCGGGGCGGGCAGTGTGAGTGGAAGTTGATGGGATGGACGGAGTGGGCGGAGATGGAAGAGGTCGGGCGAGGTCGAAATGGGCGGTGGATGGGGGCGGGAACGGTCGGCCCGCCGCCGACGTCTCGTTCCGGGCCTCACCCACTGCTTATCGTTCGTGTTGTAATTACAAAGTTGGCAGGCCTGCGCCACTCAGCAGCAGCAGCTTCGAGACTTCGCTCTTTTATCATCTCCGAAGTTTCTTCGCGCCGGCTGCCGGCGATCGGGAAAGGCGCCGCCGCGCGCGGCCGGGGCGTGCCCGGGAATGGGGCGGGGAAGTCTGCTCGTGGCGTTTTTCGACCCGCGGAAATCCGATGTTTTCTAGTCGCTTCGGCCCTTTGTGCCGAGAGATTTATGGGGGAAATTGTCTGAAAGTTGGCGGACGTCTAAAAGGCGAAACGCTCAGGCTTCAGATGATTGTGTGCTTGAGGAGGTATTTTGGATAAGATACGCATGATTTTGAATGCATTTGGGGTCTATTTTTCGCAGACGTGCAGTGAAATAACATTTTGCAATGCTCTGAACTCTAATAAACAACCTTTTTGATTTTTTTTCATTTATTTTCATTTTTTCATTTTTCATTTTCTACTATTTTTCAATTTTTCATTATTCTACTATTTTAAACAATGAAAACACATAGAAAAGTTTGCATGATGTTTACAGTGGTGTCTTACATATTATATACCTACTATAATAAACGCTACCTGTAAACAACAAAATCATGTTTTCCCTGAAAAATTTCAAATGCTATTAGTTTTTGGAAAACGTTCTCATAAACTTCTCGTAACCACAATTCAAATTTATAACCACTAACAACAATGATGATTTTAATACCTTTATTATCTGGGCAAATTTCCAGACTTTTTGAAAATGTGAAATTGTGAGCCCGTTTCATGCAATTTACTTTCATTAAAAGATATTTACTTTTCAGAGTGCGAGAGATATAATTATGAACAAAAAGAAAAAAAGTGTGTACTTTATTATGTCCCCTTTGTGCCGGAAAATCTTTGATTCGAATCTTTCTAGGAAACCTCAGGTGCAAATTACCCCTCATTTTGGCAATGAAGAATTCACATTTTAAATATGAAGTCTTTCGCCGTTAATTGGAATGAGGATTGAGGCCTATTACGAAAGAATGTCTCGTTTCACGCTACACGCGCGTATACTATTACTCATTGCTTTTATCTTCTCGTTAACGCTGCTCTGCATCCTTTCAAAACCTTTCCCTCTCCCGAGTTAAGCCGTACGCTGGTTAGAATATGCGAAAGGGTCCAGCGAGAGTGAGAATTTTCGCTTGGAATCTCGAGAGTTTACTATTATTATTCGTCGGGCATTTTGGGGGGGAAATGTTGCTAAGCAGCTTGTACGACGTACGTGGTGTCTGAGGGGTGACGGAAATTGTTTCCCCTCCCTGGTTTCTCACATTTCCCCCTCTTCAGTCCCCCCTTTCGTAGAATGGTGTAATGCCCCTTGCTCGTAATTGGTAGAGCGAGGATGTGCAAGCGTCATTATGACACGAGAGGGACCGAAAGCTATGTAGTGGCAAGTTAAAGAAGAAGCGGAAAGAGACCACGCTAAAGCCTTTACTTTTATCGTTTACTCTCAAAAAGTTTTTACTTGTAGAGAGGAATTTCTGTTGTGAGGACGGTAAATAAAATGTTGCATAATTTTTATCGGAGTTTTGCTTTTAAGTGAACAATAAAAATATCTTTTGAAAATGAAATATTTTAGCTATGGAAAATCTTGTATGAAAAGTAAATTCTGTCGTTTATTCAGAATCATTCGAAATTATATTTACGAAAAGAACGATGAGATGTCGTCATTTACTAAATAATTTAGTATAATTGCATTTACTAAATTATGAAGCCGAGAAATTTAAAAGTGAGGATCGGCAGAAGTGTAATGGTATTTTGGAGCTTATTCCAAAATCAACATTAAAATATAAGATGTGTTGCTCAAGCAGAGCGCATGGGGAGCGCGTTGGTTACCGCGAGTACCACATCGGAGCTCGAGCGTTTCGCGGGTTGCGATAGCCTCTGTCACAGTGGCCCGATAACTGCAGTCGTGTAAACGTGGAAGTCGACTCGAGCACTTCGCAAACCAAAGCGTCCTCGTCGACAATTTTCAAAGCAGCTTGGGAAGAAAAGTATCTTTTTGCAGATGGCGGCAGCTATTCTATATGTTTAGTGTGCAATAACGTGTTTAATCACGTGAAGTTCAATTTGCAAACGACATGCGGTTAATCATGATGCCGATTATGACAAATACTCTAAAGAAGAATGTAAGGAAGTTTGCGGTGCTATGATATACAATCCGTCTCAAGAAGTACGTTTTGGATATAGTTCAATGATCCTATATTTACTTTTAACAATAAATAATATAATATGAAACAGGTTAGTTTTTTCATAAAAATGTCCCTTTGGGGAAAAAGAACCTTTCGTTCTCCTCAAAATTAGCTTAAACGTCAAACATTCAAGAAACATGGAATTTTGGAGAGTGTGCAGATGTATTCTAAAAATTTTTTTCTGAACTTGAAATATGATTTCAGGATTTGTTTGATTTACAGTTAGATTTTAATCTCGATATAGGCTTTTTCTCTTGATATAGGCTTTTTTCTTTGTGATATCCAATTATAAATACCTTGTATGCAATGTGACACTGCATTAAGAGAAACATTTGAAACAAAAACATTTATTAGACTTATGAGAACGTCACTCAAAAACATTTTTACGAAACTGCATCGGAATGCTGGTCGAATGTTACGTAGTATGGATCAACATACAAATGTGAGCGCTATTTTTTCTATCGAATGAGAAGTAGTATTACAGATCACAAAGTGAATCGCAAGAAGAAAAATAATTGATTTCGCAATTATCATGATTTTTTAAAAATTTTAGTCTCATTTACAGTCAGTATTTTGATTATTAGTTTATTTAGTAACAATCTTTCGATAACCTTTAGAATAATTTTCATAATCAGCTTCATGATAAAGTGTAGTGTCGCAGCAATTAAATTTCTTAATGTGCTTCAGCACTCTTCGGCATATCTGGCATAATCTGCAAAATTTGGCATATCTGGCATAATCTGCAAAAAGAGTTTTTCTTTCCATGCTGCAATTAAAATTGCCTTTTTATTTTCAAATCACAAAAATATGCGTATAACTAGTAAATGATTCAATAAATGTTACAAAAATATTTCACTATTTTTCTATCGGAATACCCTTTCCCAGAGCAGTGAGACATTTTCAGTCCGAGGATGGAAAATACCCGCAAAAAACAAGATGCAATCACTGCGCCTCAAGCTGCCGATCGATAAAAGTTGACGTAATCTGCTCCGTCTGCCGATAGAGCTGCTAGAAAGAACAGGGAGCAAACAGTGGCTCCTCCTCGGAGTAAATCGTTGGGGATCTAATTGCTTTCTCGATCGGACGATTTTTCCGGCGCAGGTAAATAAACCACTCGCAATTGCTACTCGTACTGTGAGAAATTTCCATTATGAGTATGTTGCCTTTAGTTTTGGAATAATAAATCAAATCGTAAATTCATATTTACTCATCTTCATAGCGTTTCATTCGAGTTATTTCATTGTACTCTCTCATTTGTGCTTACTGCAGTTGCTAATACTGTAAAATCTCAAATTGGTCATTCTTTATCTACACGATTCGATGCCTATCGTTTCGCTATTTTTATGGTGAAACACGTTTGTATACATTTTTCAACACAGTGGTCTTCTAAGCTAAGTCAGTCAAGTCAACCAAGACTTTACTCAAAATAAATACTCCTTAAACTACCGATTTAAATTCATAGAGACTTCATATTAAATAAGTAGAAGAATAATAATTCATGTTATTCTCACAAAGATGATAATATTTTCTCATAAGTTCTCTTCATTCGTCCTCCTTTTAATCTGTTCAATTTATTTGCTGTCGCGTCGCTCTCACTATGATTAAGTTATTCAGCCCATATTTTTTCGAATTCTTTTCATTTGTTAAACCAGTGTGGGGGAGTTTTAGTAAAGTTGTATAATCGCTTAGAACATTAGCTAAAAGCGTGTGAGTACCTATGAAATTAAGTGAATCGTCAAATTGAGAATTGTTTAATGTGTGTTGTTTGTTTAATGTTTAATGCGTGTAATATTTTAATTTCCATTTAGTAAATGTGAATTGATCGCATGTTCCAGTTAATTTAACACACGGTGACATTCATATTTTTAAGTATAACGATATCTTCGTTCCACAATCTAAAGTTTGTGTTCGCGATAGTGGACCCTTCATATAATACAAGCATCCGATAAATGAAGTATTTAGTGTTCCTATTCAGAGTTGTCTAAGAGATATAAAATATAAGGAACTACTTAAATAAGGCATGTTATCATGATAGGGATATTCATCTGACTTGAAATAAATAATAGCGTCCACGTCATAACTTACTCATTTAATTTGAAGTATCAATCTCCCCGACAATTCAAGTGACTCCAGTACTTGAAGCACTTACTGCTTGGGCATTCACTTATTCTTTAAACGACGACTCCGGGCCGCATTCACGTCGCAAGTAAACAGCACCTGTCGAATGGCGTGCGCCTCTTCTTTAAGTCTCCGCGAGAAGGCGCGTCGGGCGCTCGGCGAGGGCCAGCGTTGCAGCGTTGTACAGCACGGGCGAGCGTCCGGCCGGCCGGCAGGCAGGCAGGCACTTTTCATCGTCAGTCCTTTCCATTCGCACCGTCATTATGCAGAGTGTTAATTTTTCACAGCGGATACGGGCCTGCCGCCTCGCCCTTCCCCGCCACGTCCCTCCCCCGCTGCCTTCATCCTGCGAGATTCCCCTCCACCTCCCGCCCCGCCCCGCCACGCCTCCGAAGTAAAAGCGTCGTCCCGAGAAGAGCAGGAGAGCGAGAGAGAGAGAGAGAGCAAGCGCAGAGCGCTTCTTTAGCACCTGAGAGGAGGAATTTTGATGTGAGAGGGGCAGGGTGAAGAACGGCGCTTAGAAATTAGGTTGGTGTGCGAGCGGGGGTATTCAAACGCGATTAGACGCTGAAATTGCGCGCAATGCGCCGTCTTTGAGGTGTACATTGCGTGCAATGTACCCCAGAAGGGGAGAGGATATTGTGTGGATATTAGATTGTTGTAGAAAGTGAGAATGTGAATGGCCTGGTACGCTGGAATTGGGGGCAGTTTCTTTTGTATCACAGAGAGGAGGAATTTTGATGCGAAGGAAGCAGTACAGAAAATGTCGCTTAGAAATGAGATAGATAAAAGAAGAATTTAAATGTGATGAAACGCTAAAATTGCGTGTTCATGAAAAATTGAAAGTTGTTTTGAAGATGGTTTAGAATAAGGCTAAGAGGTCAGATCATCCAAACTAATGTTTTAAATGTCTCGCTACTCTAGAATTCTATAGATTCTTTTTTCCTGATCGAAGAAATATTTTTGAGGAATTGAAAGGATGAAAAGTTAAGTGCATTACTTTTTCAGATCCATCAGATAACTATAGGCCCAACTGAACGCTGTGTCTTTTACTTCTGAAGGAAAACTTTTATTGATATAATCAGAAGACAATAATGATACACCATGGGCTACTGTAAACAATAGTTACTTGCCAGTATTGCAGGCTATTTTTTTTAATATAAGATTTGCGATTACAAATAACCCCAAAGAAATCATAGTACTCAATTAGGTATTTTATGAAATGAAATTGCCTAAAGAGATTTAGGTTACAAAAAGTCCTGCCCAAAATATAATATACTGCCAAAACAAACTATAATTCATATTTTACTCTTTCAATATCGTACTACTTAAAAAATATATCTATGTATCTATGTATATCTATGTGGCATTTTAGAGTTGAATTAATCGGAATGTCGCCAACTAGAAGTGTTCCTAGGCCTGATTCTTATTTGTACTTATTATCCACACCTTGACGGTAAAGAAGATATGTAGTGAGCATGATGCATTTTTTTAATCATACCTACTTTTCTTGCCTGCCAGAGCTTCTTATGTCCTCACACAGCCATAGAAATTGAGACGATTTTTAATACAAAACTACATATTCCCTTTTGTCCCGGTCAGGAATCGAACACGGGACCGCCTCACAGAATGCTAACGCGGTGTTTGTGAGCCACCCACGGGGCTGTTTAAAAATAATACATCGAATTCATTTTCTGTGGTTTTTCGCTCGTTAAAACTGCAAAATTTATTTAAGAGCATATACTCTAAATCATATTACTTTTCAAACTCGGTTTTGTCCTGGTTGAACTATCGTTTGTTATCCTTAATATATTTCCTGGGTTTTAGCGCATGTTGCTGCACCCAACTTGCTTTCTCTTTTTGCATCGTTTGTTTCATATTACATTCGCTTGCCTTGCTCAAAACTGGCCATTCTCAAGCGGATTTTTTTTTTCAAAATAGCGATTTATCTACTGGGAACATGAAAAATGGTCCAAAGGGATTTAAAAACCGGAATTGCGTGTGACCAGCTTCGAAACACGCTTTGGGACACGTCATAAACTTTGTGTCTTAATTTGCACTGTCACATTTCAACGACTTCGCTCTCGGGAATACATATATTTCTGTCAATGCGACGAATTGTACGTGATTTTACTCGACAAAACAACGCAGGGAACGAGGCAAATTATTTGAATTGGAAACATTGCCGGGACGTTGGTTTGGAATTGACTAGAACTGTATTGAGTGAGTAGATGCGACTGAAGTCCGGGAACAGATCTTTCTCTTTTTTCATTACCCCCTGGGCATAAACCGAAAGTAGAAATAATACTTCAAAGCGTAAAGACAATTGGACGTAATTAAAGCTCTTCTTATGTTTTGCAAAGGAACTTCTCATGAAGTTTTACCAAAGGAAAGATGAGTAATTTCCTTTGCGTTTGTCCGCGATGAGCGGAGATTCAAGTCTTTTACCTAATAAACATCTTCAGTAATTAAAGACAGTTTAATTTTGAAGATCTCACATATAGTCGTGTGCAAATTTAACAAAGTCTACTCTTGGTTCAGTGTTATTTCATTTTTAATTATTGGTATCACAGCTTACAATAAGCACATCACGCACCAGTTCTTGTCAGCTAATGAGATCAGAAAAAAATATCTTTTTGCCAGGAAATTATTCTGATCGTAATACTACAGAGATCCTCTGAGCATTTGTTAAAAGTATGACTTAACAGAACTGACCACATTCAAATATGTCAATATTTTCAATATTACAAAGGTGTGATGTGATACGTTGATATGAACAATTAATACGTTAAACTTCGGTTTCGAAGAGCAGGAATATCTTAATGGCAAGAAAAAACGTTTACTTATCTTTTCCAAATACGAATTGAGAATGGGGTCCCGCAGATATCAATGTTAGGGCCTGTTCTCATTTTATAAGTAAATTATAAGCCTTCGTCTAGTAGAAACGTAAGACGTTTCCTTAAGCGATGGCATGAATAGTCTTTGAAACTAGTAGCGCAACAGCTGCACATACTTTCTAGTATTGTTTCTAGATTTGCAATTTTCCAAAATTCATAGACTTCAACGAAAATTATTCTTGTGCCACTCTTGTAAGCATTTTTGTTCTATCCGTGGAAAAAATTGAAGAAAAAATTTGGAACCATTTATGAGAAAACTTATAATTTCATATTAGTAATTATATTTATATTTATAATATAAATATATAACCCACCCTTAAAACTTTAAAAAAATCACCAGCCAATTCGATTTGCTGACGTATAACCTCATATTCACATGAGACGCGATAAAATATTGACTGCTTTCTTTAAATCTACTGCAACTGGCATCACAAAACGCTTTGATGAAAAAATGACGGGCGATATTAATTCACCCTATTAATTTTAAGACATTAAAAATAAGTGCCAATACTATAAAACACAGGAACAAATGAAAAAACATTTAGAGCCTACTACATTTCACTTTTTAGAAATATAACTTAATAGAAAGCTAAAATTGATTTTTAAGTAAAAATCCGTAGTTTTACATACTTATATAAAAATAAAAACTAATACACCGTTTGTTTCTATTTTATACATTGTCAAAATGTCTCTCAAACAAGACCAGTCCTTGGAAATTTATAGATAGAAATTATATTTTCCTACTTTTTTCCGCATGTACACGTGGAGAGTTTTGATAATTTTATAAAAATCAAAATAGTCAAATAATAAATATCAAAAAATAGTAAGTATAAAAATAGAGTAAATATTGAAAGGAGAAATATATAGCACAACGCTTTATTTATTTCTATTGCTTTGTTAGTAGATATAAGACAGATTTCTCAGAGCCATACAATTTAACGCGTATACGTTGAATTACACCGAAGTCCTTTTTTATTATTTTTCTTCTCTAAGAAACCACTATTGAACCCTTTTTCTTCGACATTGTTTCTCCACGGAGTCGTTCCTTCAAGTCCTGCCGCATTCATTCCATCAGGCAACTCCATTCCCAGCGCCTTGGCGATCTTATCCGCTCACCTCTCTGTTCCGCCTTGCCACCTGCAGCAACCGAACCCAACGAATAGCCCTTCCGCAGGAGCCAGCTTTCTTAAGCGCGTGTTGCGGCTTGGGATCCTTTCAGCCACGCACAACTCCTTCCCCCTGCCCTTGCCCCTCCGTCATCACAGCCCTCGGAGCCCTTCTCGGTTTACGTTATCCACTTTCAGTCCGCTCAATTTCTGTCAATTTCCTGGCTCCGCAGCTCGTATTTTGTCCTGTATCGCGCCCGCTCTCCCAGTCGCGCTCCGCCCTGCTCCGCCTCGTCCCGCCCCGCGCCCCGCCCCGCGCCCTGCCCCGCCCTCTTGGAGAGCTCCCCTGTTTTCGGATAAGATCGCGGACGTGCGACGGCGACCGCGGGAGAAGAACAGTGGGGCGAAGTGACGACGAAAGCCCGCCTCCCTTGTTTTCTTATTTCCAAATAAATGTTTCATTACGTTATATATACTCGTCAATAATAATGTTTATTTATACTCATATAATATACATAAATGTTATAGTATATTAATGTATTATATAAATTATATATAACTTTATTATACCAAATAGAAGTTCATAGTTTGTATAACAAAGAAAAACACACGAAATAAGTATGTTTCGTTCTTTAAAAAGATTGTTCGAGAGTTTATTTAGTTTGTTTTTTAATTCCGTACTGACAGATATTTCCAACGGCAATGTTGGAAAATTTTCTGCTCGCATGCAGTTACAAAATGTTCTTTACAAAAGACTCCATAGAATTTCTTCTAGAGTACAATTTCAGATGGGAACATTTAATATTATTTTTGTCTGTCTTAAAGATTTTTATAGCAGTCTTTATATCATTTTTTTGCGAATTAGAAATAATAGCATCTGATACTTCTCCCATCTGTAGAAGATAATATCACAATTGATTTCGAAATTAAGTTATTGAGCAACCAAGGGCAGACGAGAGGGTATATCTGTCTGAAGTTTAAAACATAGTTTCAGCATATTCTATTTCCCGATTGGAATTAAAAAATAGAAATAGAAATTACAGAAATCATTTTACCCACACACTAAACGTCACAGCGTATGCACAATTCGTAGACTAGAAACAACTTCGATTTTATTGGTGGAGACAGCATCAAAATGACAATTAAAACAAGACTGACGTGCCCGCTACAGCATGGGGAAATTAAGTATTATAATTAGGGGGCGGATTTTAATGAAATGTCTTTTTTCTTTTCACTTTAGAGCAATACCGTTTAGTATAGAAATGACTTTGCATTTTTTGTAGATTTAGACGAATAAGTCTTTTTGACCCTTTTCCGTCATTTTAAAGCATTTTTTGCTGATTTCATTGATTTTAATGTCGTTTTTAATGGCACTACTTCAAATAATATTTACGAGATGCAACAAATGTTCTTCACAGAATTACTCAGCAGCCTATTCTTGTGACATATATCTGCGCCATTGCCGGTTCGACCGATTTCGGGATAACTAAAGACAGAGATTTTCTGATAAAGAACAGTCCAAACCAAAAGTTTGCAAGCTGATTTCACTCGAACGATTGGAAGGAGCCTTGATTACATCAGTAACGTATCCAGCAGCTTGAGTTGTTTATTCGATCTGTAGTTGATATGGTTTTTTACGTCATTTTCCTTTGATTTGAGGCATTTTAAGCATTTTAGGCATTTTAAAGCATTTTAAAGCATTTTAAGACCTTTTATTGATAATTTTTGGCGATGTTTTAGGTCATCAAAATCCGCCCCCTAATTATGGTATAGCGGGACAGGGCGGAAGGCGCGCCTGTGATTGGGTACCGGCATTGTGACCGCGGTAACGAAACGCAATTTTTTCGAAGTGCACCCTTTCAGAGGGGCTGACCACTGTTTGACCTTGAGGCCGACATCACAGCGGAACCATTGGGGCGTGTGTGGCAGAGCATTGTGGCCTACGTCCTGTTATGTGGTCCTATGCATGGGGTGCATTTTGTACGAGTGTACGTGTTTGCGTCAGAGAATGCACTTGCGTCAGCAAATGTTATACTTTGGATTTAGTTATTTTATGACCTTTGTTCTCACAAACCGCCTGTTCCCCGTTCTACCATGTGGTTTGGGCTTATCACTCGTTTCTCATAATCCCATGCAGCTGTTCTCCGTTATAATAGTCGGCAAAAGAAACGGCGTCGTACATCTTGCTAGTTGGTGGGTATTATCCTTTTGCAATCTACCGTTGTCCTACTGAATACGGACATCGCAAGGCTTTCAAGAACTTTCGTATTAATCGTATTTCGAATCTTTTGTATTAATACAAAATCAGCCTACCATAATGTGCAACATTGTTGTTATTTTTTCTCAAATGCCCGATCATTTCAATACTTTCCTTAATTTGTAAACGATGCATCATGTGTATTCTTAGTTGTCTGAATTATAATAGTTTACTATGGATTGAACTTGTGAGGCAATGTCGAAAAAAACGGAGTGCAAACGACGAAATACAAGGTTTACACAGCTAATATTTCACGAGTGGAATTGTCACTTTACTGCTCCATCTCGTAAAGCTTGAATAATCTCTCCTATTTGCAACAAAATGTACTCATTTTTAGGTAAGTACAATCGGGTTTTACTTTGAATTAGTTTTACTTTCGTGCTTCGGAGTAGAGAGAAAGTTATGCAGCACTGCGCAAAAAAAAAAAAACAAAAAAAAAAAAACAAAAAAAAAAAAAAAAAAAAAAAAACCGGCGCATTCTCGGCAGAAAAAGAAAAATGGCCAATTTTCAAAATAGTGGCCCCATCGTTTTTGATAATATTTTGTAGTTTGATAGTGTGGAGAACATTTAAGAGAATGGTGATGGTCTCATGTTCGTTGAAAAATCCAAATTTTTCGAAAAAAAGTTCAAAATTTCTTCGGCGTCTTCCTCCGACTAAAATATTAAAGTTTTTTTTTCTTCATGTTATCCGTTCCGTAAAGATAGATTTGGAAAAATGGTCATGTACAATGTTTGAAAAAATTGAGTACTTTTCGCGTGATTTTGCGTGAAAACAGGGCGAGAGTGTACGCGTGACTAGTTTATTTGGTTCCGTAGGGGTTGCGTATGGCACGTGCATCGTTCACGGCGCCCGCCGGCCGATCAGGGGAGGCGCTGGGGGCGACGGCGGGCGGCGCGCGTCCTTTCCCTGCCAGCCCTCCGTGCAAGGCGGCGCAGAGCTATATTTCTATTTAAATCAACTGACTTTTGACGTGCGATCAACTGGACGTTGTTATCCCATTGGAAACTTCGCTACTACTTAATTTCTGGTTTTGAAGTTCCCGATTGGATAACAACGTCCAGTTGATCGTACGTCAGAAGTCACTATAATGAAATCGGAGAATTCTGATGTAATTTAGCAACATAAAAATTCGACAATAGTAGGTTTTTACGTGAGTTAAAAACTGCGTCTTTGGCTTGATTGAGTAGTGAATCCGGGCGCGTCAACTGATGTCATTAGCCCCGTAAGTGTAGTGTATGCGTTTTCCTCGAGAGGTGGCGATGACCTTCCACCACTAGATAGTGAGATCCGGCGCCGACCTATCGTCAGCTAACGGGGTTTACTCCAATTAATCAGGCAGCACATGCGCCTCTTTCCGTAACGTCCGTGCACGTACCTGGTCTCACAGATTCTGCTTACATTTCCCTTCATTTAATTTTCCCTTACAATTTCGATTAAAGGAGTGTACCAGAAAAAAGGTGAATATTATTTTCAATAATGAGATATATTTTTAAACAAATTTATTACTGTATTTAGTAGTTTGTATGCAAATTAACAAAACTGAAAAAATAAATAGGCTGAAATATTATTTTCAATGCACTTGGCATATTTTACATATCTGACAACTTTCCTTCTTTGCTTGATTTACAAACTGTTGGTGAATGCTCCAAACAAATAAACGTTTTGCGTATTTGACACTAATATTTTGTTAAGTCGCATAAAGTATTGAACGAAAACCATTGCTCGAGAGCACGCAGGTGGTCTCACAGAGTCCCGAGCAACATATTGGTATGTCTCATTGCTAGAAATGATAACAATATTCACTTTCTTAAACGAAGTGTGACTCATATTTGTGGAAGGGAAAGGTACTTGTAAGCAGAGGTCCCGGGCGGCCAAACTGCAATCACAATATTAGAGTAAAGGCTTCCCGGGTCTCTCAGACCACCTGCGTGCACTGCAGAGTTAAGTACGTCCCCCAGCGTGGCATCGCCCCAGACAGGACAAGCTGTAAGTTCCCGACCGGCCTCCCGGCATGTATTGTAGTATTGTGGATGTTAATGTGTGTGTCAGTAAAGAGTGACGGTAGGCCAAAGGAAGAAGAAGGAAAGATCGCGCGCGGTCCATGGTCCGTTTGTTAGGGTACTTCTTCGGTATTCGCCTGGTGTTGATCGGAGAGACCACCGAAAGGTACCGATCAGAGCAGCCGACTGCTAGAGCGCGCTGCAACGGTTAAGTTCGACTTAGCTATGAAGCTGCCATCGTCAGAACGCGAACCAAGAACCTTCTGGTCAGAGGCACTGCTGTGACATCAGTTGATGCCATGATCCTTTGTCGGTTTGTGTCTTGGTGTACGAATGATATGATCACAGATATACGTCCGTCATTTTGAAATGACGCTCGACACACTCGTACGAATTGCATACATACTTTTTAGTACGAATTCATTGTAACTTGCAAGTGTATATTCGTGAAACTATTCTCAATATGCCCCAGTGATTTGTTCACTTTACAATACCCCTCTGATTTAAATGACCATGATTTCTTTGCGGTACGCGAACGGCTAAGTCTAGTTTGCAGTACGCGCAACGCAAACTGTCATTCGAACCAATGAACAGTGAAGGAATGTATTAGATTCCATGCATGAAAGCTAAAAAGTTGTAAATACATGCTACCAGAAAGCACCAAGAATGCCCTTGCATGCACGGGTGCGATCTGCAGCAAAATATTACATCACATAATGACAACACACCCACATTTCAAATTACATTATACTTGTTTTCTGTGTCTTTTATCCCGTCGACAGCCGGTCCCTTTACGTCGCGATAGGATGCATGTACGACCATACAGTAGGCACCAACGTACTAGCGGGCTCCTCTGATGCGGGGTCAGGTGAACGCAAGTCCTCTGCAACCACACATAAACGAGAGACAATGGGCAAGCAACCATGCGTAAGGCGGGGCTCGAACCCGCGACCTTTCGGACCGAAGCGCTGAGTCAGTACTCGCTCTTAACCTCCTCGGCCGCCCAAGTCGACTTCCATTCCATAGTCCATTAATAAACTCACCCATTTCGAAAACAAATGTCTGCATGCTTTGTGGGTTTGCTCCCTTCGTGGCGCCCGCCGCGCGGAGGAGACAGTGGCGGCGTCGTGTGGGCGGCGGAGTGCGGACGGCCGCGCGGGATCGATGCTGCGAGGTGTTGCCAGGAGGTCCACTCGCGCGAGGGCCGAACAGAGCGCTCTCAAAACTTAGAGAGCGAGCGGATGAAGAGTGGTACTCCTTCATCAAGGATAAAAGGGGCTCAAATTTCGTACAACTGAGGTGGATCTCGATGTCAGTTTTTGTGCTTGAAATGTGGTCAGTTCCAGGCCTCCCGACTCTCATATGTTTAAAGATAGGATTTGACAAAAATGAGCCGCGGGGTGTAAGTGTTTGAGCCGAGGAACTCAGACCTTTGAGAAATTGACTTTCCGCCAGGAGAATGAAATCTGATGTTCGGCAACTGTTTGAGGTGTAGGCGGAATGGAGAATTCCTTTAGAATTACGTATGGTTTGCACCTGTTTTATGACCTTTCATGTGGTAGAAAACGTTTTTCTTATTCAATTGGTTTAAGCACCTTACTGTAAAAGTATAAAACTAACTTTTACATGCTATAAGTACTGTGACTGATTGAAAATATCAAAATTATCAAAAAATAATTTATTTGAAATGTTTGACAATACCCCAACACTCCAATAAGACAGACTTTTCACCATCACTCTAACAGAGTTTTCCTTGATTATGAAGGATACTTAGAACGAAAAAATGAGAGTTGGACATCAACAACAGATTGCACTTCTATTATGATAATGAGTTCCGGGAAATGAGATTTGAGGATGAGAATGACAATAATGCAATATCCACTGAAAGTCGACAAAGCTCGAAACGTAAACCAAGGAATTTTGACATCATTTCAATATTGTCCTGGTAAATTAGTTATTCTTCTTAACAAATTTCATTTTAGAACAAACTAATCAGATCACAAATATGGATTAGATCGTCATTATTAGCTATAACGATTTTCATCGGGACGAAATATTGCAAAGCTCTTTTGTGAAAAATTATATTTCTATAGTACATAAAAAATAAGAATTTTTCGGTCCAAAATTCCTCGTTATCCAGCGCACGATTGTGTAACTTTCTCTTCGTACAAGTAACTTTCCAAGGGCGAGAAAGTAATATACGAGAACTAGTGACTCGCAGCATTAATGATGATGCTGAACAAACCACAGAAAATGGTTTTCTAAACTGTCGCACGTATACTGCCCAAGAAATAATATACTCTAAAATAACATTCCAATAAAACTATATTTTAACAAAAACCGTCTTAAAAAATACTGCGTGAATATTGCGTTTAGAGAGAATACTAGAGTACGTAGCATACATTGCAACAGTCCTTTACTTGTCAAGAATATCAAAATAGTTACTGCTCCAAAACGCAACACGTGAAGAACAAATATTTAATGACGTTCCTAGAAGTCTTTCTATCGCATTTTAGCTGCGACATAATAATAATAATAATAATAATAATAATAATAATAATAATAATAATAATAATAATAATAATAATGTCTTTATTACTGGCGAGGCTCAGGCCGTAAGGCCTGCTCTTCCGCCTAACCACTTTAATATATTTACATTTACATAATTACAATTGAGGCGTTCGGGCGGAAATAGTGATAACTGACATTTCACGTTAGCAGCGATTCACTAAATATGAGAATTCAGTCCGTACGCACGGCAAGGGAATAGGTGGAATAACATAAAATATTTTCATTTTGCAGCCCAAATCAAAACTTTAATTTATTTTCAATTTTCCCGAATTCGTTTGCATCTATTAAAACTGTAGAGACCTTATACAAGTACGTAGCCGAAGGGTACATAGTTCCTTTCAATTTCTCCGATCGTTGGTAACTAGAAATATACATTTTGCAATTGCCCCAAACGGTCAAACTTCGATTATTTCTTCGCTTGATTTTTTGTTGTTGTGTATGTTGCATCTATACAGACATACACACCTATACAGACTGTAGTATCAGCAAGTTATAACATTCCTGTATGCAAATTGTTGATTTCAGAGAAATCGTTAATGCATAGCACAAGGCATATTCATGACTTACATCTGTTCGAATCTTCTAAAAGTATGAAACCGTGCTTACAATTCGATTTAATTGTAGTGACATCAGACATTATATCAGGTGGTCAGGTGGTCCATATATATATATATATATATATATATATATATATATATATATATAATAACAATAAAAACACGTTTTCTCTGCAAAAACAATGAATTGTCGTTCGTGATAAGTACTGTTTTTTACCCTCACATTGTTAAATGGAAATGTTTCATTAAGAACTTTGAAATAACGAAATGACAGTGGCTTTGTCAATATTGGAATCACATATAATACGAAGTATGCGCAAATAACAATAGTTACATAAACGAAGGCTCCTACTCGATCCTTACCACATCTAATACATTTATTCTCTTCTTCAACAAATATCGGAGGGCGTCTTATTTCTACTACCTTCAAAAGCTCTCTGTATCGGCCGTAGCGGTTTGGGGATGCAAAGCGTTGGCGCATGAGTCCTCAGGGCCTAGGCGGTTTCAGTTAGCTCAGGGCCGAAATCCTCTACTCAGAATTTACACAATGGGACATTCTAGGGAGCAAATTTCGTAATTAGGTTTCGGGAAGCCAAAATAGTTATGTGTAAGTTGGTCCATGTTCTCGTCATTTCCAGAACGTTGTGGGTGGCTCTTCAAATAGAGCACGACCAGAAATTTGCTTAAGCTGTTCCTACATCAGAGTTCACTCAGAGAGCATGTGCTCATCCCCTACAATTTTTTTCTTCTTATGATAAAAAAGAAATAAAATAAAGGAAATAAAAATAGTAATAATAATAATAATAATAATAATAATAATAATAATAATAATAAAGGAAACATCATACAACATTGCCTTCACTTTTAGATCAATCTGGACCAAAATTGGGTATTTTTCTTTAGGAACAGGAGGCCAAATGTTTTTCAGAGCTTAAACAAAGTGATTTCAAACGTAGATAATTTTGAAAATCAATTATTTCCAAATCCATTACAGCATTGTCTCCTTCAAAATCAAAATTTTTCGTAACACAAGTAGAGAATTCTTCACCATCAATCTCCATTATAACTTTGACAAACTCTGCCACAATAGAAATGCTTTTGAAATCTCAGAAGCGTTTGTTGAATTTACATTTTAATTTTAAAAAATTCAACACATTTTTTGCAGTTGTAAGAAGTCAAGAAGTTGAAGAACCTTGCTGGTCAAAGTTTTGCTTCTAACAGGCAAAGTGTTTGTTGATTGATCCATCAGCTCTTTATTCTTACCTTCAAGCTGCAAGATAATACTATGTCAGCAAGAAAAGCAAAATCCTCCAGCTAAACCGAATTTTCTAATTTAGAGAATAATTCACCTAGTTCCTTCCAAAATGCTTCTAAGGTTAGAAGCAAGTCTTTGAAACGTAAAACTATGCCTCTGATAAGCCAACGAACTTCCGTATGAAGTAGTAGATTTCCTTACTGGCAATCTAGTTCATCAATCTAGTGCCCTGAACAAACGTCTTTGATGTGCATGTGCTCTCGATTTATTCCCTACTTTTATGACTGTTTTCATTATGTTGCTCACACGTAATGGCTGCTGGCATAATGACACTGGTAGGCCGGAAATTTGGGAAATCTGCTGTCTTTACGACACAAGGCTATGAATCAGTTTTCTCCATATACCACCGCAGGAGCTCCATCAATTGCCAAGCCCACCAACTTCTTTACAGGAATATTTTCAGAGTTGATAATATCATTGCTAAAAGTATGTCCTGACTTGTTATGTTCCTTGTTAAAGGTATAATATTTACCAGCTCTTCTCTTATTTGGATATTATCAAAAGCCATTCTTGCAAAAATTGCCAACTAAGCTATATCAACTATATTAGTCGATTCATCCAGTTGTATGAGAAAATATCTGCTGCTCTGTTGTACAAGTCCAGGATGCCCAACCTTCAGCAGGACCACGATCTACCGAAAATTGCTTCGCGAACTACTAGTAGCTCGCGATTGACGGTTTGGCGATCACTGTACTAGAATATTTCTGCGTCAAAAGAAATACCAGTCAAGTATCATAAATCCTCGTCGTCATGCAAGTATTTTAAGGGTTTTACATTTTTTAAATTGTTTCACAAATGGGTTTTAAGGTCGTGAAAATAAAAGCAAATACCCATCAGTAAAGATCAGCCATTGTTTCTTCGGTGTAATTTCAGCTCTAAGGTTCCAAATGTTAGCTGCATCTCAGGAAAAGTACCATATTTCTCTTGCTTGCACAATCTTTTGCTTTTGCCGCAAGAGCAAAGGTTTTACCTCCCTCGGTCTTTTGGTCATATAGGAACCTACTTGTTCTCTCTGTCATGAAGCAAAACTTATTTAATTAGAAATAGACGCAGGAAATGTGTTAACGACACTTTTCGATATATTTCGTTATCTTTTTGTTACTATCAAAAGATATTTCTATCCATTTCAGGATTTAAAGTGAATATTTATATTTATGTTTGCTTCTATTTAATTAATTACAATTGCTTACTATTTATCTCCGAGAAAGTAAACATTGTATTAACCTCTAGGTAGTTGAAGCATGCGTAGATCCGGGTTTGACAAAACCTATATATGGTAATATTTTATATCCTTTTGGCAGAAAACTGACACTTGTAGTTAGAAATTTATGAAGAAATGTTAGAGTCGTATATCATGTGGATAATAGGATAAAGCGGATTTATTTACTCGAGGGATTACAATCTACAAACGCGCTCCGTATATAACATTTCTCTCGCGTGACTAAACCTCTATTTTAATACTTCGTTGTAAAAACAACTAAAACATACATTTGTCACGCATCGCAGAAAAAATCATCTGTAATCTGTAGGAAGTAAAATAGTACGAAGACGCTGCGGGTGCAACTTTAACCCGCTTCAGGGGTTCCCGTAAATCCGATCCGTCCGAGAACTGCGAACGCGGAGGCGCATTCAATGAAGAAGAGACGGAGTGGATGGAAGAGAGACGTCGGGGCTGGAAGCCATAAATACCCCGAAGGCAGAAGTGACAGCGCGGACCGACGCGACGGCAACGGCGACGGCGGCTGACGGGGGCGCGACGGGGCGGGGTGGGAGGCGACTGGTTGAGACACATCAGGGGCGACAGCTGTAAAGGAGATACTTCTCGATGAAAGCAAAGTTAGACAGATGCAGGGTGTTCTTTCGCTTATTGATTCCGCCTAAACTTACTGATTCGAGAAAAGTCACAAAAGTCATGACCGTTCAAAACGAATAATAATGATTAATGCCAAACTCGTTTTCAATTTTACAAATGTTTTGAATTTCAACATATGTAAAAAATGAACTAGTGACACCATTAAAATACGTTTCAAATCAAATAAATTCAGTAAGCCTCCAGTTATTGCATTTTTAAAATGTTGAAAACATAAAGTGTGAAAAATTCATTGCACGTTTATTTTTCCACATCCGTAAAACATTAAAACATGAGGTTAGTATTAGAGAAAAATTGAAAATTTGCCAACTACCGCCTTGAATAAAATTGATGTGTTGTGTCTCACAATATTGTAGATCTATTCACGCCATTCTTATTTGAATCGAGAATAATACTGTTTGTTTTCGACCTGTCTCAACAATGTCCTGTCACTTCGTCGTTGATAACGGACAACCTTCTTTGTGACGACATTGGCGATTTTTACCTTTTCGTATCAATGATTCAGAATCTGATTGTTCTTTAGTTTGGTAAGAAAATTTCGAAACAAAACTAGAAATTGTGGTCTTAAAATATAAAATAATACATTTTATGTGATGTTTACAATTTATTGATGATAGAATGTCTCGTATGTAGTAAGACCACAATGAGAAATTTACGTAAGGTACTTTCTGAAAAATATCAATAAATAACTAATACTAAAATAAATAACTAATATAAAAAAGGAAACTGCCAAAACTTAGCCAACTGTACATTATTAGCATCAAAAAGTGTTTTACCTTCCTCCTGCAACATTTGCTTTTTTCACGTAGGAGGTTGTGTATCATCATCGTGACGACATTCAGAAGTCATAAAGAGTGTGTCTGTGCCTTGAAGGCTAGTGCAAAGCCGGATCATCTAAAGGCTGCGCATGACAAACAGTGGATCGCCTTTGCCTGCCAGGGGCGAATGGAGGCAGCGCTGGCGCTGGCTGGCGACGCACGCGAGTCGGGGCCTCGAGATAAGCGGATCGAACGGCAGAAGGCGAAATTGAATGAAGACGTTGCGTCGTAAAATCTGGCTTTTGTGACGGATGCCTGCTCGTCGTTTATCGCCAATGGAATCCGAAATCACGCACTTTGTTTGTGATGTGTTCACGCTGCACCTTTCTAGGGGTTTCTATAACGGAACCCGCTTGTGTTTATCTATATTCACTTTGAATGTCTTTGGCTTTATGGTTTATTAAATTATAAAGGGTGTAAACTGGACATCAAGCTCGGTTTCATGTGCGAATCAATAAGGCCTATTAAGAGAGGTTTTTACTATTCGGAACCTCACATGATGTTAAATCATAAAACTTGAAAATTTTCCCTCAAAGCCAAGAATTCTCAGAAAGTGTGAATGTTACAATTAAAAAATAAATCTTTAATCAAATTAGATTAGATTTTTCTTTTCCTTTTGGTCGGGATCACTTTTGCAAGAGCCTCTTCTAGGGTGCCATATATTAGCGCCTAACGAACTTACGAGAAACTCTAGCGGTCAAAACTGGCAATTCTTCTGAATGAGCATTTCATCGCATACTTCAAGCATCACACTCAGATTCCATTTGGACCATTTATAAATATTATCGGATAAAAGAGAAAGGTGAGGATTAAGGTGTTTACCGGGAGGCATGTAGTACTGGGGATGCGCCCTATGCCACAAGCACAGTTAAACGATCAAGGGTCAAATACAACGGTCACCTGCCTCACCTGCAAGTTCCTTCGCCACCCAAGGTGGGTAATGAGAGAAGGCGATAGAAAAGGAGATGCATGAGCGACAGGAAAATGGTGAAGAAACCCGTGCCCTCGCGCACCACGCTCACTTCGGATCTCCTGCCCTAGCACCGCATCCGTCTGGATCGGAATAATATATTTCATCCGTTCTAATAAATAAAAAATAAGTATTTGAAATTAAAGAAACATAATAAATACTTAACAAAAAATTTATTGCTACAATAAATATAAAAAACCTGCAATGATGTTATAATACAAAAATAAGTCATGTTTAGCCGATGTGTTACAGTAAGTAGTTGCAAATTCACAACCGAAACAAAATGTTGTTCACCGGCAGTGGTACCGATGGTGGAGATTTTCCTATTCAGTAAAGTATGGGTAGTTGTCGTCCATATTCCGAATGAAAATTCTACAGGAAAATTGCTTTGATAAGTAATTTCTCTGAACGTGTCCAATCAGTTCCAGGTGATTTCCGGACAAGTACCTTAAACAACGCCACAATGATTCTTGTTTCCCCTCCTGCACTCTTTGCCATCCCTTAAGTCGGGTATAGAATGATTTGATTGAATTTGATTAATTTGATTTATTTGGTCAAAAGACAGCAAAAACTTTATATGGCGTATGGGGGAGAAGATTATCTGCGCACGTTTTCTTCAGTACCAGAATCCCATTCCAACATTTTAACGAAATAGTTGAAAGATGAATGAAAGTTAAAACAACAACAACAATAATAATAATAATAATAATAATAATAATAATAATAAAATTGCGAGATTAGAAACATTTGAAAGACTAGACCTTTTTATACCCGAGTTGTAGAAAACTATTTGCAACGGTAAACGAACTGCAGATTTGATTTACAGGCTACATTCACGTCTAGAAGTAAAACAATGGACCATTTCACCATTTGCTCAATTAATAAGGAAAACAGGACAAAAACTTGATCGAGATGGGGGTCATTGACCCGGAAGCTGAAGTATATTACTTGTTACAGGCATATTAAGTCTTTTTTTTAAAATAGTACAATACAAATCTACACCTGGCTTTCATTAACATGAAAATCACGTCCGAGAGAGAGAGAGAGAGAGAGAGAGAGAGAGAGAGAGAGAGAGGGGGAGGGGGAGTGTAGAGGGAGAGAGGGAGGAGCCGATCTGTCTGGCGGCGATGCTAACGGGCGCGGGTTGAGCGAAGGCCTGGAGGTGCGTAACGGCGGGCCAGATGTTGGCCGGCGACAACTCCGGCGGGCGCCCGCCGGGGTTTCATTAGCGGCGGCGGCGGCAGGAACAGGGGTGGCAATGGCGGGGCTTTAGGCAGCGGGACAATGGCGGGGGCGGCGGGGGCGGCGGGGGCGGCGGGGGCGGCGGGGGCGGCGGGGCGGCGGGGGCGGCGGGGGCGGCGGGGTCGGCGGGGCGGCGGGGCGGCGGGGCGGCGGGGCGGCGGGGCGGCGGGGCGGCGGGGCGGCGGGGCGGCGGGGCGGCGGGCGCGGCGGGCGCGGCGGGCGCGGCGGGCGCGGCGGGCGCGGCGGGCGCGGCGGGCGCGGCGGGCGCGGCGGGGGCGGATGGCACCCGAAACGTGACAGGCCGGGAGAGCCTTGGCCCGGAGGAGGGCGAGCTCCCGCGTACAGGTCGGTGCAAACGTTAACCGCTCGCCCGCAGCGCCACTGTCGCCCACCGAAGGGCTGCGGCGGCGCACACGTAGGCGGGGGGCACGCTCCATTGGAATAACACAGGCTCAATTGGTCGAGATGCGACGGGAGTAAAACAATTCGCTGACTTGAAGAGCAGCTGCGACCATTGAAATAAACGCAAAAGGCGCGCGTGTTAAAGAAAGTAACATGTTCGTTGAATTGATAAACAGAGGGAGAACAAGCAACTAGCCTAAACCATTGGGCGGCCATTTTCAGAAAGTATGTAAGATTATAATAAGTACAAAAGATTTGCTATTGCATGGCCTTACACACCTTTTGTGATAACTAAGTTGTCAACGCATTAGTTTTTGAAGCAAATTTTTTTACAGAATTAGAACCGTAATTGTCGTAAGTCTTCAGTTTCGAAAACTATTAACTTGGTTGTATTATAATTGAAATTATAATACGCAAAATATTAATAAATGTAGACCTATCACGGCTTACTATATCATTCTACATTTGTCATTATAATAAAATACTTATAAAATTCATAATATTCATTTTGTTAGCAATGTTACCAAACCTACGGCCCAATAGAAATATCTTAACGCACATGAAACAAAATAAACAAATTCTTCGTTAATGTATTTCAATTAGGATTATCTTGCAAATACTTCTTTTTCAACTCCAAATATCTATTTTAATATGCAAAGTATTCAAACTAAAGACACTACGTTCAGAGGTATTTAGACTATTACGATTGTTTTTCACTATGAGGTGCCTTTTCTTTGCAATGTTTTCTGAAACAAACGACTTATCCAAAGATAATTTGCAGTTAAAATATTACATTTGGACGAGGGTATAGGGTATATATATATTAAGGGTCAGAGTAAGCGATATCCCATCCCTTCTGCATGACTAATGTACAAGAACGGTAATACAGTAGCCAAGATTATTTAGATCTACCACGTATTTGAACTTTGTGTGTCCGAAGGACGATACAACCTAATGGTGAAAAGTACATTGCCTACCAATTAGTCCCGGCGGTTACCCATCCAGAAATTCGTGGTGGCTCAAGTTGCATAACTTCCGTGAATTCCGTAGTAAAGCAATTCGCTACTGCAATTCGGATACGTACACAGAGAGCGAATGATCGGAAATGATGGCCTGACTATTGCACATAGCACTTTAATTTAATTATTTCATCTCTTTGTATCACGATTTCCAGTAGGCATTGCGTGACATTGTCATAGTTAATAGAAAACTTCACTTCGAGCATCCATGGTGTGTACGTACCTTAAATATATTACGCATGAATTTTGAATGTTAACTGATCACTCTTATTTTAAATAATAGTTTTCTTATGAACGCATTGAGTAACAATGAAATTATTGGAAATTTCAGAACCCATTAAACAATGAATGACTGGTGGTGACTTGTCTGCACATATGTAGTTTCATATTCTTGGTCGCAGATACTCTACAGGTTCTTATTATTTCTACAATAATTCAAGGAACCTAATGACTCATCAAAATAATCGTACTGTAATATTTCAAAATTAGGAATAGTTAAAATGTGATGTATTTGATTCCATATTCATTTTGTTTATATATTACCATGGTAACAAATTTGTATTCATTTTGATTCAACAATATGATGGGTACCCGAAAGTGTAATTGTATTTATTCGTGTCACTATTGTAATTCTATTTATTTTCGCAAGCTGAACATTAACATCATAAATTAAAATGTGTGTTGTTATAAATTTAGTATTTTGCATGCATATACTGACAACTAGAGTTCGAATGTATAAATAAGTATTAATCATACAGAACATTTCAGTCCACTCATTATACTTTCTCGTACAGCGAATATAACGGATGAGCGAAATCATTGAGGGAGACGGAGTGAAGCTGGAAGGGCGAAGTATGCCCAGTATATTATGAGCCACGTAGTAAACATTACAGACGACTAGATCACCAAATAGTAATAGCCCTCAGAGCATTTGAAATACCCAACCCGTCGAGATTCAACATTGCATGTGCTCTGCCGTCAGAGGTCTGCAATCCAAAGTTGTCCAAGTTTGGAACGGTCGCCAATCCAAAGTGGGAAGAGGCATCCTCTGAGAGCCTATGCGTCGCCTGCGATGGCTCGCGAATGTGTGTGTATGTTTGTGTGTGTGTGTGTGTGTGTGTGTGTGTGTGTGTGTGTGTGTGTGCGTGTGCGCGTAGCTGGTGGCGACGGCCGAGGCGCGCACAGAGCTTTGCACGCGCGTAAATCGAGCAGCGGGCGCTGGGCAGTTGGTGGGCGGAGGGGGAGGAGAGGGGTGAGGGGGGGGGGAGTTCAGTGCACCGCGTGCTGCGTACGTGCCTCGCCCAGGGCCCTCCGCCCTCCGCCCTTTGCCTTTCGCGCGGCCGCCTTCGCCCGGCGCTACGAGCGACGCATCTGCCGCCGCCACGCCCCCCCGCCCCCGCCCTCCCCCACCTCCTGCTCCTGGCATCGGCTCATGAGCACGGCGCTTCTCTCGCCATCGACGTCCACCCCCCCCACGCATTGAACCCCTCCCAAACAAAGTGATGCAACTCTCCAGAAAATGGGTGTTACATTGAAAAAAGGAGTTATTCACTTATTATTGTGCAAATATATCGCATTTCAGTAATACAATGTTACTGTTGTATGTAATCCTAAGCATGTTTAATTTCTTACAAAATAATTGTGATTAAAATATTGAAAAACAGGATTTAAAAATGTTGAGAGCTGTAATTAAGTTTCAGTCGTCATATTTCAATTTCCTCCCGACTGCGCAAAGGAAGAATCATCCTCATGGGGGTCATACTTTCATACCATGCACTTAATGCTTACAGCCCGCATTACTTTTAAATCATTCATTTGGCTTTGATAATTAATAATCCTAACAATTTATTTTAAACCTGGTAAAATATATAATGTGTATAAAAAGAGGCGAATCCAGCCGTTCATTTTGGGGCCCATTATAGATTTTTGTTGAATAAGACATATTTGTTATAATATTGTATATTATTTTTGTAGTGTATGATACTACTCAATATTATTTTATAAATAATTATAACATAAATAAGTATTTAAATCACCTTTTGGCAAATAAATCAAGCAAACGAAAATTCTGTGCCTTTTTCCGTAGTGTGAGCATAACCTCCCCCCCCCCCTGGGTCAGCCACTGTGTATAAAGTTGCTAATCAGTTGCAGTGTCATTCTGGTGCCTGCAAAACACTAACGAGAGATCGGGGGTCATCGATGATTCCCAGAATAAATTGTAAAATAATTTAAAGAAAATTTTATTGATTTAAAAACTAAGAATAAATGTATTTGGCAATATATTACCATCATTTTCTGGAAGTTTTTCTTAAAATACTTTCAATGTTTGAGATGAGGTAAAGACACGTACTTAGTTCTTTCTATACTTAGTCCTTTCCGCGGGATCACAAATCGCGATGTCCTCTTTCGAGGAAGTAATTCAATATTCATTATGTTACTTCGTACGCACAACTATTCTCATATTTCAGATGTTTTTAACTAAGATTTTAATGTATACAGGCACGCATGATTGTGCGAGATTACCGGAGCTTCCACAAGCATATTATGAACTGTGTCGGTTTCGATATTTTCTTGGAAACATCGGATAAGCGTTGAAAGACGAAACAATCGGTATGAGTTGGGAAAGATTCTATTAACAAGAAAAGTCTTAAAATATGGAACAGTAAGTCCTTACCTAAACAAATATATTAAAAAATCTGAAGTCCATCGTTGATTTCCTCCCCCTACCCAGATTGGTAGGTGACTGTATACCCTTTGGTTTTATTATTTACAGCCATCAAATATTAAAGAAATTCTCTATCATAATATCAAAAGTATGTTGTTTAAAAATTGTTTCATATGTATCTAAGAGGTTGAGGATCCTAAATAATACATTAAAGAGCATGTGCTATAATAAAACTGTTAAAACCATCCACATTATTTATCTAAAAATATTCACGTCATAGATTTCATTTCAAGCAAACAAATGTTTTGTTTATATATTTGAGTAAAAAGGCTATTTCCGGAAACTTCTCCGCTGCCTGAAAACGTTTCTGATCCTCTTCCAATCTTCACTCTAACCTCCCTATTCCGTGCCCGCAAGCTATACCTACTCCGTGACCAACGGCCATCGCAAAGCCCCCTATATCCACATTCGCTCCGCGGCCACGGCGGCATCGCTCAAGCTCTAGCAGCGTCGCTAGCTGAGCCAGCGCTCCACGCGACAGCCCAAACAAACAGCGCGCCGTGCGCTCGTGCCCGGTCGCTGGCAAATTGCAGGGATGAGATGCGCCTCCGGAGGACGTAAACTCCGGGAGAGAACGCTTCTTCTGCCTTTCGCACTTGATATTCAGTGGAGACTTGAGAGGAGCGGGCAGCCTCTCCGCCAGACGGCAGAGGAGAAAGCGGAGGAATCTGTCCCACAGACAAACGAGCTCGGGGATTCTATTGGATGCTAGCTGAAAAAACGCGTTGGCCGAGTATTTATTTATTCCAATACCTAGGCAGGACAAGAAATGGATGCTATATAAAGTGGGCATACGAGGAAAAGATATAAAGGACAAAATTATGGAACTAGAGACTTATCTACTAAAACTAAATTATATTTACTTAGCATTGCATCCTTCAGAAATATCTGTTCACAACATGGTGGTTGCGAAAACCTAGTTCCCATTTGTAGGTATCTAATTCCAAAAATTTGAATTTAATACATTTTCTTTGTTTAACTCACGACATACTTCATCGCCGTTGAATCCTGCCCTGCCGTGCCCCTCTCCACCTCTCCAAATTCACACTCTACTTCTCCTCCCCGCCTTGCCTCAGTTCCGCTTCCGTCTGTTTGCATTGATAGTTGCTGCCTCCATCGTTTTCACAGGCAGCTGTTAACAGATACAGTGTGACACACAATCCTAACATCCAGAAATAATGTTTAAGAAGAAGAAAAACCGTTAGAACTTAGCTGAGAATGCCCCGTCAACATCCGTGCGGACCAACCACCGTTAGCTTTACACCGGCCTCTCCCTCCTACTTAACTGCAGGCATATAGCAGCTAATTACGGATTTAGATGAAATTTTAAATCAACGCAAATCATGTGTAGTACCTGGCCAGGAGTGTACAATGACTTACCGATTACAGATAAATCGACATTTGACATTCAGGAATAAAAAAACTTGCTTATTTGTTTCATTTAGGACATCTACGTCTATTTAAACAATAAAATTAGCAAATTAGTCCAATAGCTGCAAAAACTAGTTGACCAGAAATGTGGTTACATAGAGTAACAAGGCGCACCTAGAGGTTTAAATTCAATTACTCAAAGCTTAATGCCACTATCGGAATGGATTAAAATGCATTTAGTAGAACATTGTATAGGATTTCAGAAGCGTTTATTCTTAATTAAGCGTTAGTACAAAGTAAGCGTTAATACAAAATTCTCAGAAGAAACATTACTAACTTGCATACCATAAATGAAGGTCTAAGATGATAACAGGGGGGTTGAAATAATCAATGTCTTTGTTGTTGTTTGTTTGCTAATGAACATTTTAAAACCTTCACACAATCAATTTACAGATGTGTGATTTGTTCTTTGATTGTACGTAAGCTGTTCTGCTGTGGTGCTTGATAGGACCATGAAATATCACAACCAAATACCAATGTATGACACGTTGCCTATCATTCAGGGGCAAATGTCGCATGCGTAACTTCGTTTCATAAAATTTTCCAGCACATGATCATCGACAAAAAGTAATCAGCTTCCACACTCTACTTGTTCTAGAAACTTCAAATAATAATTTTTAGATATTTTTACATTTGCACATTCGATAACGGACAATGAAGCATAAATTGTAGATTATACCTGCATTTAATATGTCGTTTCTTTCTCATCTCTTAAGTACTTTATTTTATTAATTCTAATTCTAATGATTATTAGTTTCCAGTTTCAACACTCGTTAATGTCACTTCTTCCCGATTCCCGATAGGAATACTTTGGAGTGCTCAGTGGTGTCAAAGTGCGTATGACATTTTCCGAAAACACCAATCCTACATGAGCTGTACCGGAATGTTAAATTTTCGTAAGACAAAAGCGGAAATCATTGCAACGATTTTACACCAGTTTTATGGTGATTAGAGTACCCCAAACATGAATTTCCTGTTTCATTACGCATCAATGACTGTTTAACTGAACAAAATTTGGAAATATAATTATTCGTAAACAGCGACATTTTACTTTTCACATTTCAGACATATTAGCCATCATAAATACAACAAGTATTGTCGCACTTGCTGATGAATACAAAACAACAGGCACTCCAATGTAAACAACAGTTTATTGAACATTCCTTTATAAAAACTCAGATCAACTTAAACCATTACAAGCCAGTTCATATTGTAGAAAACAGTGTTTGCAGCACAGTTTTAGTAGACGCATACGTTCCTAATTATAGCGAAACTTATCACTAGGGAACGGATTTCCATGTAATTACATGTTTTCATAGAAACTAGATACCTGTATTCAATTATACTTTTTAGAGTTTACAAGATATTCTGTATAAATTAGAAATATTTTTATTTTACATATTTTGGTATAATTACATATTTTTACATATTTTACCTATAATGACATATTTCTTACAAATTTCGCTACATTTTAAAATCTTTATACGTCGATATGTCGAAACGGAACATTCCCGATGCGCGTTTGCAATATTTGTTATGGAATCATATTTTTACAAATCAATTGTAATGATTTTATTACCACCATATCTCCGCCATGATTTGTCAACCTTACCTCCCCCCGCCCCATTACTGTGTACTTGCGAGTAAAGGATGAGCGGATTTTTATGAACGCAAGTAATTTCAATCACGTGCTTGCTCATGATTCAAATAGCAAATTAGTTACTCGATCGAAAACTAACAAATATTTTTACAGAAAATTGTCTCGTTGCTCAATTTCAAGGGTGTGGTATATAAAATTTACCCCCCCCCCCCGGATCTCCCACTCGCTACACGGTACTGCTATTCACTTGTACACCGGCTCCTCTTAAACACTGTATTGTATACTATGAACGTATTTTATATTCCGAAAACAATTCTTATATGTGGTGAAGTCTAGGTACAATTACTTCAGTAGAGATAGAATCTACTTTCAGCGACTACGAATACTTGTCAAGAACTGATCGGCGACGTTCTCTGGTCGGCAAATGCTTGTAGAAAACAATTTTAAACACAATAATGAATTTTTATTTCACATATTTTTTCTTACATGTTTTGGAAAAAGCAAGTACATATATACGTACATATTTTGCATTTTTTATTACAATATATTCCATTCCCAACAAATCACGCTCCAATAAACTAAACAAAACCAGGCACTATAACCTAAGCAGCACATACTTCTCTGCCGACACAAGCTCTCACCCCCTCCCCGTTGAGGTTCTCATCTTCCGGAATTGGATTATCAATGTCTGCCTCCCGGCGCTCGCAGCAGAGGCTGCGCCTCAAACCTTTCGTTACGGAGTGGCTGCGTCTTAGAACAGGAGAACCCTGAAACCGCGCGCTGCCTTGCTGCACGCGCACCATTTTCGAAAAATACACAACACATGCACGAAAATTATCAGCGATGTACTCACCTAATCAAATATTTCCATTATTTATGACCAGTTCACGTGGCAAACAGTTCCGGAAATAACATGGAATAACCACTTATCTTTGATGATCACTTACTCACGACCTTCCTTATTTTAATATATTTTATGATAATATTTTAGAATTTCGAATAGCAGAATTTAATTTCTCAATTTTGAATTCAGTTAAACCAGGGTATAAGTTCAGAACACAATGTTGGTTTAAATCGTCTAGCATTGTATGTATTGCATTGATCTTAAAATTTCTAGAACTAATGCTTTATTTTGGAACATATTTTTTTTAATAGCGATATGAAGTTGTGTGTTGATTTTATTAGGTGCTGTAATATTTATAATTTAATTTAACTTTTAACAAAAATTTAAAACATCCGTTATGTTGATAGACATGTAAAAGAACACTGAAAATCGAAATCAAAACTTTCCAAAACATCCTGAAAAAACAACGAATGTGAAGCAGAAAATGTACATATACCTCATAAAAAACATAAAGAACACCCATTTCTAACAGACGAGTGTTGATGTTCTCGATACAGGAGTCTATAAATAATTCAAGCACAGCTGCACATTCATATCTCACACAAGAAAAAGCAACTGACGTGAAAATCTCTGGCGCAGCATATTTGGCGCGAAATGCGCAGACCGGAAGGGCACGCAGCGGCGCGACGGTATCTGCGCGCCTTCCAAGATTCATGGCGGCTCCCCTCGCGCCTCCTCAGGGAAACGCATCAAAGGCAAAGAAATTCGGCAGCAGATATCCCGCTCGCCCGCCCGCCCGCGCCACGCCGCGCCACGCTGCACAGTGGGCCGAAACGATGACGTATTTATTTCTTAATTCTTGGAAGGTCCTTTGATTTTTAAGGCAGACATTCATATTATATCAATTTTTATTAAAAATTTTACATTTATTGCTAAAAATATTGCATTGTTAAAATAAATAAAATGTAAAAATATGAATAAAAATTGATATAATATGAATGTCTGTCTTACAATTCATAGGATCTTCCAAGAATTGAAAACATATCAAATAAGGCAGTCCTTTAAGCAATACCAAGAAATTTAACCTTCGTAAAGAATATCTATTTTTTAGTCTGCCACTAGTAAAATAAGTTCTTTCAGGGCATGCGAAGATTGCTAAAGGTTCCATTCAAAGCGCCAAAGTGCTAAAAGTGAGATGATGCTCAAGTGTTTAGATAAATCCGTGAATGCAACAAAGGAAACAAAACAATTTCGTCTAATCGTAACAGCTACTACTCACCTAAACGTATCATTAAGTGATTTTTATTTTTAAAAAATGCCAGTAATACAGTCGAAAAATAATGTATAACATATGTGGTAAAAGCGATTTTGGTCCAAGGACTACTTCACTCGACCTACCGAACTCGTATCGCAACCTTTCCTCCTTGCAAAATGTCACTTTTACCACTAGTATCATAAATAACTCTTCTTGAACTTCTAGACAAGCATTCAAACGAACGTATTATCAAGCCATAATACAGCATGAGAATTAAAGAAAATGGTGTGCATGGGTTGTTGATTATCAACACTTCAAAGTTACTATATACCTTTGAATTTTCATTTCATAGAAAGAGAATTTCTAATATCGTCTATAGCAACAAAATGTACTACGAAATGAAGTAACTTATCCGCTGTGGAAAATTCATTTTCATGTAAGTAGTTTCATGGAGATGTGCAATGTATCTTGTGCAGTTTTATTGTTTTCTTTTATTAAAAACTGAACCTTCCTTGGGGGAAAAGTTAAAAAAAAAGTACTCCAGAAATAGAAGGTAATGTTAATTAAAAACATAATGTGTTATACGCCCGAGATAGGATATCGAATATACGAAAGATGAAAATTCAAAGTGAATGGATACAATGAATCGTCATCCATTAACGACAGCACAAATCATTACATCATTCTGTCTTTAAAATTACAATTACTTTTAGATCAGTATAGAATTATAATTATAACTTTTAGGGCAAAAAAGAGCCACTATTTCACACCTTATCCCAAAACGCTCACTTACTTTGGGGAGCATTTCCTGAAACGTATTTACTTCTATATTTTCGGAACGTGCGCCTATTGCTCAACGTCGGCCCATTGTGTGCCGCCATCTCGAGGACGCGAAGGGGTATTTGAGGAAGCGAGACCCATCAGAGGCACCTGGTGGCCGCCCTTCGAGTGAAACATACAGCCGCCCCCGCGCTCCGAGAGGAGGCGGGGGTGCGGGAGGGGAGGAAGGCGGAGAAATTCTCTCCCGGCGCCATTTGCGCGGGGCGGCTGGGGCTCGCGCCGGAGGTGATGCGAATGTAAACTGAGGGGCGCCCGAGGAATTTATTTCCCTCACCGCTTAATTTCCTCGGCCTCGACCGTGCGATCGCGGACGAGTCGATTCCACGGATTCGCACTACACACTCCGTCCGAGTATCGTGGTGAAAGGCACGTTACCTACTCTCCGAATAATATTTCTGTCAACTGGACAGCTGAAGAGAGGGTAGAACCATGTTGCCACTTACTCGGGCGACAGACACGTGGTCATGTGATCGTTCAGCATCAGATCGCAACAGTAGCGAGAATAAAAGCACAATAAGAGCACACAACAGTAGACGACCCAAAACTGCACACGCGATGCATAACCAGAGAAGTAATGGCGCTCTTCAATTTACAGTTGATTCGTGCTGTAAGATTTCATTTTTTTCTTAATAACAATCGGCAACTCTGCAGTGACGTCATCTGAAATTGAAGCCTCTGAGTGGATAACGGAGCCCTTTCTCCTCAGTCACCCACTAGCTGCCAGGTAGACAGAAATATTACTCAAACAATATGGACCGATTAAAATAAGTTGGTAATTGACAGTTGTGTGAAATGAAAGGACCCCTCCATGGAAGTTTCCAATCAGAGTTAAACGTATCGAGCCAGGTTGCTTAGTTGCTACTGACAGAGTGGAAACATATGAGCAACGTACAGAGAATGTTTTCTCCTGCCGTCCATGTCTCTGCCTTTGCTGCGAGCTCATTCTGTCCTGTGTTGTGACATCTTGCGTTGAAGTTAAACGTTTTAGAACAAGCTGTTGCTTCATAAAATTTGAGTATATGATATGGCTACTTTTATTAGTATTTATTTTCGTGTCCTGAGAACACGTGCTCAGTATCATGAAACCTGGCAACGTGGCTCCTTTCCATTCGCAACTGCTAATCACAAACTTCTTTTAATCGGACCATAGAATACATTTATACTGCGATTTAAATAGGGTGACTTCTGATAGATTACCAGCTGCGTTGCGGTTATCCAATCGGAAGCTTCTTTACGACTTAATTTTTGGTACTGAATCTCCGGATGGATAATCTCGTACCAGTTGGCTATCTCTCAGAACTCCCTCTACTTAAATCGGAGTGCAAGCCATTAAAATGTTCGTATACTACTTCCAGTCTGCAAAAGGATGTTCCTGAAAATGCAATTCTTAAGACTTTTGAGCTTATTTAAATGAAAGCGAATGGATATATTGATCAGTGATATTGATTTCTGAAAAAATCTCAATTTCGAAACGCAAGTTTTTGAGTTACTATTTTTTATTTGAGAGCACATTCCAATAAATGCCTAGGATGAGATACTTTTATTACTTTATTTCTTCCAGCTCTTTAGAAAGTTTGAAAATTATATTACGGGTATATTCTTAGCAAAACATTTCTTAAATAATAGTCTATATTTTTATTTAACAAAAAGTTAATTGAATAACTTTCATATTATCTCTCATGTTTCAGTGAGACCATTTCTTCTCCAGAATTCTCAAAATATGATTTTATTTTCGAAAGTTTCCTTCCCGTAGTAGCTAATTATTATTATTATGATACATTTGAAAGATTTGAGAGTTAAAGAAAATTTAAAAATGTCTAGGATTTCAATTCCGAAAATTTTTTCATTGTAATGTCACACTCCATACTCATAATCATTAAGTGTGCGTGATATTCCATATATTTGACATTTGATGTTTCAGAGCTTGTCACAATAAGAAAAAAAGTTATGAAATAGAGTATTCGGCTAATAGTTCAGCCAAAGTATCTAAACTTTAATAATAAACTCATAGAAAATATGTATTTTGAAGATCACAATATCTAATTATGAATCCGCTAACAAAATAAGAGTTCATTTCCTATCAAGATTTTCCGACAGTAAAAACGCCTCCATGTCTATCAAAGGTAATGTAAAAACGATTAACGTTTAAAAGTGGATTGATATGACACGTGTGATTGTCATTTTAAACAACAGATTTCAGAGGACTGCAGCTTATAAACATTTTTTATTTATTCCTATAATCTTGTACATGCTGCGTTCATAGCGCCATACAAAGAGATCTAATTTCCACTTTTTTACACACACAATAAAACAAGCAACTTTATCGAACATTGGGCATATATTTTGGTTCATTGTGACACAATACGACCGCTTGCGAAATGTCTTTTTGAGGAATACATGTGCCTATTTGCTATTGTGAGGGAAGGTCATTTTCGAATAAAAATGCCTCCACTATTTAATTTTCTAACATGTATGGAATTTATGAAAATCTACATTACTATTTTCCAATGAACACAGAAATTGAAAAAAAAAAAACTATGCATCCTCCGAATATGTGAGTGTGTTTTTGGTTTTCTTCAATACTCCGGAACTCGTAAAAAATTCATTCATGTAGACTGTTCTTGTTAAAATATTTAATTCTCTTTAGTGCAATGCGAGAGTATTTTATTGAACTCTTCATTATTGATAGTGATTTTTGGAAAATAATTTTGTGTTATTTCGTTCAGCAGCGTTTTCCCTGCTGCAGCCCATTAGCACATATACATTCAATTTTTAAAAAAATGCTAAAACTTTATCAACGCACAGGGGATTCCAGATCTATTCGTTGTTGAATGAATGGCTCACTCCCGCTCATAAAACGGCTGAGTTTTGAAAAGGGATAATTTCAACGCCGAGAAAACGAAGTAATTCAGGAATCTTGTTGCTTCTGGAAATTTGACTAAAAACACCAAAGTTCCTATATAGTAGCAATGATTGACATATTAATTTCTGAATTATTTATAACAATTTAACTCTGTTAGTAAAGTATAAAAATTATAATCATATTTATTTATTTTGCTTTATAAGGCCATTAAAAATAAATCATAATTACAATTATTATTATTATTATTATTATTATTATTATTATTATTATTATTATTATTATTATTATTATTATTATTATTATTATTATTATTGTGGATGATCCTAAGTAAAAGTCTTCGGTTTCAATTTTTAATGATTTTTATCCTAAAATAACTCTAAACATTTAAAATCTGTGTATAATCGTTGATTGATTATTTCGCTTTTCCTGGCGCGTCTACTACTATAGTCATAAGTCCCACGAGCGTAGTGTATGTTTATTCTCAAAACGTGGAGGTGTTCTTTCCCCGCTGGATGATGAGATCCGGGTCGACGTACATAACTCGCTTGTAGAACTTTCCCTAACCAGTGGGACACCGCCCTAGCCCAGACAAGCTCTAAGCTTTCGAAAAGTCCTGGGTAGGGGGAAACCCCACTAGCCGACGGTAGGTCGGCGCCGGATCTCGCCATCCAGCGGGGAAGATTACCGCCATCTCCCGAGAAAACACGCACTACACTTACGGGACTAATGACCAAAGCAGTTGACGTGCCCGGAAACACGAGAAAATCAATCAATCTAAGCTCTCGACTGGTCTCCCGGCATGTGTGGTAGTGTAGTGCGTAAAAGTTTAAGTGTAAGTAATGGGGAGGATTGGACAAGGAAGAGGAAGGACAGATGGCCCACGGTCCCTAACCCGTTTGTTTGGGTACTGCTCTGTCATATGCTTGATGTTGATAGGAGAAACCACGGAAAAGTGTCGTCTAGAGCAGCCAGCATCTGGTATTGTCCCCACCCCTGACGACGAGTGAATTCAAACTACTTATCTTGCTGAGTCGAAAATCCTGCTACTATCAGGACTCGAAGTGGCAGTGATATCTTTTGATGCCCCGAGTCACATAATCCGGAGGGTGTATACTGAAAATGTAATTAACCATAGACACGAGTATATGTCTTGACGACTTAAAAAGAAATCAACCTAATATTTACCGATTCTATTTTATTGTATAATTCTGAGTTTTTTTTTAAAATTTTAACATCACTGACTTTAATCGGCCAGGTAGATTTGAGAAAACAAAAACCTTGATATCAAACCGAACATAACTCTCATCTCTTTATAATGCTGAAAGTATTAACGCACCAAGACATAATACCATTTTACGACTTCTGAAAGCACATATTCAAAGAACTCATATGTTCATCTGAGCAACGCAGAAAACCCTTTCTCGCAATATCTTGCGGCCACATTGAAAGGATATTCAACCGCATGCCTCTACACTTTCTGCAAATCACAACCTTGGCCGCCTTGCGGTCATTCCTTTTAGGGATTTTCCTTTCACCTTCCAGCTTCATCGAGCAGAAAGCCCAGCAGCGTGGTACGCCTCCGAGGCAGAAGTGCTGCAAACGCGAGAAAGCGGGGCGCCAGAATTTGCTACAAGTCCAGAAAAGAAAATATGATAAAATATCAAATTTCATTACAAAAGGTACTAATAACTTCAACGTGTAAAGGATGGAAAGAAACCATTAATCTACATAAATAATTCAGATTTCGCTCAAATATTAAATGAAACGTTAACTCAGTTGTCGGAAGATTATATGCATAAAATATATCGAGAGATGTCAGTCATCTAAACAATTGGGCGATAAATCCTAAGATAATATCTCAAAATCATAAGACATTTAAATTTTCTTCCCAATATGTTCTAACATCAAACACACAATTATTTCGTAATGTTTGGATACCTTCCAGAGTTTGTGACTTGTCTCATATACACAGTATTTGAATATTTTGAGAAATCGTGTGTACTGCTCTAAAATTCCATTCGCCAAAATCCATGGACGACTTTTTATATTGCGTGTAGACAGGAATATTAATTAACAGCAAAAATGCTTATTTCTTGATCATTGTTTGGGGGAAAAGAGAAAAAATGGTATTTTATAAAGATTTATTTCTCAGACATGAAATTTTTTAACTTTTATTGTAAACGTGTATATTTCCATAGACTAATCAAACGATTATCATACGTGATTCAAAGATACTTTAAATCACTTCATTTTCATTACAATAATATACATGAAGTGTAACGATAATTGGAATATAATGACGAATGCCAAGTCTTTTAACAAAGTAAAACTATTGGTGCTAAAACAGCGCGTACTTTCTCACTTGTACTTTCGTGCAAAATTACGCGAAATATAATCAAAATTTCGAAAAATTGTATATGACCTTATTTCATAATCTATTGCTAAGAAATAGATTTCAATAAGAGAAAAATCTCTATCTTCATAATTGTGGTTGTAGGAAAACGCAGAAAAATGTTTGAAGTATTGTAATTGTCGAAAAATCAGCTTTCAAGGAGAGTGAGACCTGCTCTTAAACGTCCTTCACATTATTCAACAACAAAAATTAATCAAAAACAATGGAGCCATATTTTCTGAAAATTATGAAAATGTCTCAGGGGCTTTATGTAATGTACCCTCGTAATCAAAACCTAGGTTTCAAATTCAAGGGGCCGTGACATCAGCCAGATCGATGGGAGAAAATGAGTTTTGGAGAACATCGACTGAACGGTTTAGCCGCTAGCGTTGTTAACAGACGAGCGGACAGGCAGACGTTTTGCCATCATTCTATTTTTGGGAATCAAGCACCTACAAAACTTGGATTCTGGCTACAATGCGTGTAAAAGGATTCTTTTTTCTAAATTTAGCAACTGGATTTATTCACTCTTTTATTACCAGGGCCCTGTAATAAGAGGTTTTCTGCCGAAGAGGAATTCGCTGTTTCTTCCCATAGCATTACATAATATTCTCTCTACTGCGTAAGCGGTAGCAAGAAAGTAAAAATCCTAGTACAACGTGCACCTGGAGAAAATATTGAGCCAGATTTTTCAAATTTCTTCGTCTGCATGTGCCTACATGAACATCATCTCCACATCATTAGCAAAATCAGCGCTTGTCTACGATACGTAGCTCCACTTAGAGACTGGGGAGGTCTTTACAGCATAAGTGTTGTTGTGACTCACTATAAGCACACACGTTTCTGGAGTTGTGTGCGTCAACACGAGTCTCGACTTGTTTTTGGACTTGCGTGCTTTAAAAGCTGGCAGTAACGAAATATTATTAATTTTTATCACAATTAACAATAAATTATTGTTAATATTTCAACAAACATGAAACGAAAACGAAACATGTATACATTAAATTGTCAGAAAACATTGATGTGTTTTGTTTCTTTCATGTAAAATGACTGACTTCGTATATGAGTCAAAGCGTATAACATTGACCCCAGTGAACAAGCTGATAAGTCATGAAAACTTAATTTTACAGGAGAGCGAAAAGCAACTTTCAACTGAAGTAAATCAGGGATTAACGATATTCAAACGAAGCTTACATACAAATCGTTTCGTTAGAATATCACCTACGTTTGAAGACCATTAATCCCTGTTATACTTCAGTTGAAAGTTGTTTTTTGCTCTCCTGTAAAATTAAATTTTGATGACCTACCAGCTTATTCACCGAGACTGAAGATAAAATAATATGCACACAGATCCTTAACTAACTTACCGATAATTCATATTAACCAATCATATTTCTTCTTCTATTAAATCCCTTTCCTCTAGGTGTTCAAAGATTTAAAAATAAATTAACTAATGGTATTTGTAAGCTTTATTAGTTTAGTAAGTTGGATTATTATATCAGTTATTTGATTATTATTGATATTTTATTGCTATTATTATTGTGTTAATTACTATTAAATGCGTTCCTGTTCTAAATATATAATTATATTCGAAGTAGTATTGTATTGAAGTGTGGTGCAGTGTAGTGCAGTATAGAAGTAGAAAGAGAAGTGAATTTCAAATGTAGTGAAGTGAAGTGTAATTAAAAATTCGTGTAATCTTGTATTTAATAGTTTCAAATAACTGTGCAGGTCAACCAAAAAATGTAGTTAAGGCTATTATTGTTAGCATATTATTATTATTATTATTATTATTATTATTATTATTATTATTATTATTATTATTATTAATATTATTATTATTATCATTATGTCTTTAAATAATTTGAAGTTACGTTGTTAAATAATTTAAAGTTAATATTAGTAATGTGTAAATTGTAGAGGTCTGCCACCAGGTTGTGTATACCTACCTGCAGAATAATAAATATCTATCTATCTATCATTCTTTAGTTGGTTGACCACTGTGATGATTTCGTAGTAGAAGTTTCAACAAAAACGCCGAAATAAACCGTTATATAATAAACGCAATAATAATAATAATAATAATAATAATAATAATAATAATAATAATAATAATAATAATAATAGTAATAATGTATTATGCTTTTGGGGTCCCCCTTGCCTGGGCCTAGTGAAATTACCATGCTTGGGGGTAAGGGCGACATGAGGCGATCATGACGTATTCTCTTCACCGTAACTAGCAATATCCGCCTGCTTGAGATTTTCTTAGTCACACGGCTACAGAAACTGGGACGATTTTAAAGCAAATCTACAACTATATCTTTGCCTCGACCGAGAATCAAACCCTGGGACCACAGCACGGAAAACAAGTACGCTGCCCGTGAGCCATCTCAGAGGCTAATCTATATATATAAAAGAAAGTCGTGTTAGTTACACTATTTATAACTCAAGAACGGCTGTACCGATTTGGCTGAAAATTGGTGAGCAGGAAGCTTAGAGCCAGGAGACAGACATAGGATACTGTTTATCCCGTTCGACAGCGTTCCTGTGTGAGAACGCACGTTTTTGCACGTTTTCGCACGTTTTCGCGTGATTTCGCATGTTAGCGGTCATTGTTGCCAGTTGTAACCCATTGTTGTAACGCCGCACTGATAACAGAAGGCGATAATGAAAGCCGCCTTTCGTTCGCCGTTATATCTATATATAGTCGTGTTAGTTACACTATTTATAACTCAAGAACGGCTGTACCGATTTGGTGAGCAGGAAGCTTAGAGCCAGGAGACGGACATAGAATACTGTTTATCCCGTTCGACAGCGTTCCTGTGTGAGTACGCACGTTTTTGCACGTACGCAGTGCAACAAGGATAGTACAGTTTATCACAGTGAGTGCGACGCGAGAAAAAGATGGGACCGGCTGTTAAGGCGGAACAGAGTTCGCCGGGTCAACTAGTAATAATATAAAAGATGATAATAATAATAATAATAATAATAATAATAATAATAATAATAATAAATATTATAATAATAATAATAGGATAATAATAAACACCTCAGAACAATGCAAAAAGCCGCTTTGGGCACAGCAAATATAGTCAGGAAATTTTTGAGTCTAGATTAGGGAAGAAAGCGTACTTAGAATATGAAGACATCACTTGAATCCATCAAAATGTAAAAGACTACAAGTTTTGAGAACTGTACTAACACAAAACCATAAGTATAAGTATTTCTTCACCAAAGATCCATGACTTCGTACTGACAAATTGTGCCTTGAGATTGTCCTCCGACACTTTTTGTAGTGAAAAGAAAACAAATAATAATAATAATAATAATAATAATAATAATAATAATAATAATAATAATAATAATAATAATAATAATAACAAGAAGCCCGGATAGGAGGACAGCTGCCTTGGGTACTGCAGCCCCCCTTCCTGTGGTGCCCGGCGCGGCGCCGCTGGCGTATGCAGCTCCTTTGGCGCATCCGTCCCCGCCCGCCTCGCCCTCGCGATCCCCGCGTCCTTAAAGTGGATTCGCGCCCATCCCCCTCGAGGCCGCTCCCGCGGGACGCCCCCCGCACCGCCTCCCGGCTTCTGTTTCCCTTAGAACTGCTTCTCCTTCGCCGGCGTTGCCCCGTTTCCTCGAGCGCCTCCCGACCAACACTCCCGCCTCGGGCGCCGGCGCCGAAATCGTCATTTTCAATGTGAGCAGGTGATAAACCTGTCATTAGAAGACGGTATCCAGCGATGAATATGTCTTTCTTTGGATATCGTCCAAGTCGTTCTGAATGAAGAAAAAAAAACGAAAGAAAGAAAAAAAGAAGGGAGGAAAGAGCAGGACGGAAAAAAGAGGACAAAGGCATCAATTAAGGAGACTGCGCGAGTCTATTTTGCATCCCAGGGCGTCGGAAGGGAACGCTGAGGATAACGATCTGAGTTGCCTCAACTTCATCAGAATGAAAAAAGTGCTCCGTCAGCGATTACGCACAGACGGGCAGAATCGTATATTTCCTTCCCCACGCTTTCTTCTCCCCCTCCCCAAATCTCCTCACTGTCGTAACTTCGTTTTTCCTTCGTGGCGAGAGTATTCACCTGAGATTTCGTTTTCTGCAGAATCTCAAGTTCAACTTACCATGACGGAACTATCTTGAAAAATAAATCTCTGATTGAGAATGAATGCAATTTCCAAAGTCGAATCAATTATCGAACTATTATGTATTCATTTACATAATAAAAAATATATATTCTGCTGCAATTAAATGTTAAATTCACACAAATTGATTATATTTTTCTGCATGATATTTCAAAATAACCCAATCTACGTTTAGATTACCGACATTCTTGCTTTCGCCCTTGTTTCATGAGTCTGGAATGTCGTTTCAATTTTTAAGTGACCATTGATTTCTCTCTAGAGAACACACCAAGAGCAATAACCCATTATAATTTTACCGTCCATCAACCGTACCATTAATTTCATCCTGCATGTTGGAACAACCTCTAAAGCTGTTGTACCGTTCAAACTAATCAATTCTAGCTGAGATTAGTAGAATTGTTTACTGTGAGGTAATGAGTTAGTAATGGGATAATCACAGTTACCTAATGAGATAGGTAGTGGTTTGTCGTTGTCTCCCATACCACACATATATGAACAGATCTCTCATACTTGCCGTAATTTCATTAAATGTGTTCTATTTAGCACAATTCGTATAAACAGGTACCACACAATACAATTTCATAATACAATTTATATTTAGTGAGGTGCAACCGCATTTCGTGAGAATACATTCTCATATTTATTTTAAAGAAAATAAAATATTACTTATGACAGAGAAGAAAGGTAACACGCTTACTAGATCAAACAAAACTAATATATATTCTCTGTTTCCCATGCAATAAGTGGTAAGAGAGACAACTAAAAATAATTTACACAATTATCAATATTTCTGATGTTAAATACATTTGTTATTTAAAAGCTTTAGGAAGTAATATGATATAATTGCATTTATTTTATAAGAAAGGATTAGCGGACTACAATTTTAATTTTTATGAGCAAGCAGAGATATGAAATTTAACTACTGTATGTGCGGATACTTCAGTATATCTCTTGAAATGAGAGCTTCCCATTCAACGAATACGGTCTGTTCCGGTCACTGCTTTTTTTCAGTTTGAATATTACTTGATCATTTCCATAATCAACATCCGCATGAAGAATAAAAAAAAACATACGTTTGTTTTTCGCATCGTGTTTCTTCCCCTCTTGCAAAGTTATGGAATCACTACAGCTAAAAGTTACCATAGAGAATGTTTGAAGCTAACTTTTGACGTGACCACGTACAATTAAATACGAGTAAATGAAATGAGAAACTTGTAATATAAGGATGAAGTATTTGAACGCTACACTAGTGTGAGAAAATGTAAATGCATCGTCATGAAACATTAATTCAGCAACAGGAAAAGCCACGCGCATTTACGGTAAGATTTCGATATGATAAAGTTTGGTTTTGATGTACTCCAGGAATTAAAAATTAAATACGAGTAACGCTTCTAAAAGAAAACATACCCTGATAAAAATAATATTTTGGTAGTAGAATAAGAAATCTAATGAGTGTAATAAAACCCGACAACACAATATCAACAAGTTTTGGATTTCATATTTACCTACTGTGAACTTTCGACAAGAGCAAAATACAAAATGTAATTCGAAACCATACTGATAAAAAAGCCAACACTGACTGCTTGGCTCCATGTTCGTAAGGAATGGAGTCGTACCCTGTGGAGTTAAGATCATTGCTTGATATTTTTCAAACAATGGCATTGAAATTATATTCCGCAGCAGGTGACCGAAGACCGGGTTTCCTTAAACTAAGTTATTGGATTACGTAATAAATTACACGAATTTTCCATTCTGCAACAATATAAACAATATGTAGATACTAAATTTTCAAAGTGAAGAAAACTACAGAAAACATTACGTGGCACAACCTTCCCATGGAAAAACCAATATTGATTGATTAATTAGTGATTCCGAACGCATCAAAGCTCAAATTATTAGTCCCGTAAATGTAGTACTTTTTCGCGGTTGTTGGCGGTAACCTTCTCCCTCTGAATGGCGAGATCTGGCGCCCCCTACTGTCTCCTAGTGAGGTTTTCCTCAAACACATATCTCCCATTAGCAGGGCACTGCCCAAGTAGGGACAAGTTCTAAGCTCCCGATCAGTCTCCCAGCATGTGTGGTAGTGCAGTGTAGGTAAGTGTGTGTATGAAAGGGGCTAGGATAGGACAAGGAAGAGGAAGGAAAGATTGCTGGCGGTGCGTGGTCCGTTTGGTAGGGTACTGCTCTGGCATACACATGTTGATCGAGGAAATCACGGAAAACTACCCATCAGAGCAACCGGCCGCTAAAATTCTCCTCGAGACAGTGGCTGAATTTGACCTACCTAATTAGTTAGTGACACCGTCTGCCACCGTTGTGACGCGTACCTAGAACCTCCCCGCTCAGAGGCACTGTTTAATGCCTTGAGGCACGCCTCCCGGTAGTGACATCAACTGATGCCCTGAGCCATCTAAGCCGGTGAAAACCCAATATTGATGTGCCTTATTTGAAATGTGCCAAAACCACGTGTAAGCAGGCGCGTACGCCAGCGCCGTTGGCCTGCGAGCCCTTATGCCAGCGCCGGCGCCCGCGGCAGAGACACGCGCCCGCGGCCGGTGGACGGCGGCGGCGGCGGCGGCGGCGACCGCGCTGTTTGCGAGCTAAAACGAAAACCAATATTTATGCCTGACGGACGCAAATGATTGTTTACATTGTTCGACATGGCGAGCGATCGGCGCAAATTGACGTTGCCGCCCCCGCCGCCCTCGCCCTCGCCACCGGCGCGCGCTCCCACGAGCGCCGTATTTTTGCAGCCAAGAGCGCGTGTCGCCTCCACGGAGCGCCGCTGGTCTCCGCGCGTGCCTGCAGAGGGCTCTGGCATTGACGGGACAGAGGAAAGTTGCGCAGATGACGCAGGTCCTTGAAGGAAATGTAGTGTGTACTCTGGCAACGCACTGGTTGAGCCGGCTTATTGGCAGCTTTATCGTCTCTGCAACCATTCTGGTAGAGAAGTAGTAGGGTTCGAGTCCGGACGGTGGTTAATTTTCAATGATGGATTGATTGGTAGTAATTCCGGGCGCATTAATTAACGGCGTCATTAGTCCCGTAAGTGTAGTACATGTTTTTACTCGACGGGGTGGCGGTGATTTTCCCCTCTGATGCCAATATTTATGTGTCTTGTATGTCTTCGTGAGATCTAATTAGTAATTGTACGTAATATTCCCTATAATATTTTTTCTTAACTTTTCTTTGTCTTCGTATCTCTTTATATGTTCTGTGTAAATTCTGCCACCGAGCGAAAGCTTATTAGCAGGAAATAATAATAATAATAATAATAATAATAATAATAATAATAATAATAATAATAATAATAATAATAATAATAATAATAATAATAATAATATCATTATTATCAAACGGGTCAGGCACCGATTGCAATCTTTTCCTTTTCATCCTTGTCACCTGGTGTCCCCATATACAAACACACTTGCATGAACTACTACACTAGTTGCTTGAACACTACACACATTGTACTAAACTAACCCACATTAGTACAGCCGCCGGATCTCACGTTCCAAGAAAGTAAGATAATCTACCGAGCACTCATTAATTATGCTCCCGGAAGTAAAAGCCCCAGCAAATTAAGACACCCGAAACACTTATCAATCGTCCCCTACATTATTTCAGTTGTATACACCTTTTGCGCCTCTCACACGCCACCAATCTTTACACAGCAGGTCTCTAATTAAAGATAATTTTACGGACACGTAACTAATTGCACTTTGGCTTTAAGAATATGAAGAATTTGTTGAAAAAACGTATTTAAGTAATCATGTCAAATGCAACACGCAACACTCTTTCACATTTTCTAATATATATCGTTTAGTAACTCCTAAACGAAACATTTTAGGGCTTTAACAACTCAAATATTGAGACCGAATGTTTCAAAGAAACATTCATAACACAGCAATCTACAGGATGAGAGCTTCTTAACCATTCTATTTCATTTTTACTCGTTCGACGCTTTTCAATTCTACCCCAACTGTTCAGACTATAGAATCTGCAACTGCATGTGGAAGTACACTAGTTACTTGATATTCTACGCGATTGAATTACACGGATGTACTTCTCTGCTCGGTAATAACGTTAAATAAGAATAGTTCATATTGACAAGGGTATATTGTGTTGTTAACAATTACAAGGAGACATATAGAACAAATGACGGAGGATCAGAGAGTCTTGAAGAAAAATATATCTTACAGGCTTAATATGAATACGGAAAAATTGGGAAGAGGGTGAGATTTAATCTGTGCGAGCTCTTGCACGGGTACGCTAATTAAACCTTAATCTGGCTACGTGCAGTGTACTCCGCTGACGACTAGTTCATGGCAAGGGCAACTCCAGACTAGCATGGAGCCAAAATCTCAGCATGAAAGTGAACAAAATGTAGAGGTGGTGTTAAAAACAAAAATGTTTCAAAATAATATAATTTTATATAAATTTACTTTAATATTATTAACGATTGTCACGTTGGTAAAGTTTCTGTTTTAAATGTTTCTATATACTTTAATTTTAACTATTTTAAGTGGGAAAGTTAGTACTATTAAGAGATAAATAACGATTGAATAAAATTGTGCAAACATTCCTCACATTACAAATTTTGTTTAATAAGGGAAATAGCGACATTCCAGAGCTCAAATTCAAACTGAGCAAAGCTCTAAAATGTAAATGACGTTTGGGTTCGCACTCATAAAATATTACAGCAAATTTGGAGGTTCCTAGAAAATTGCGTGAATGAAAATTCGGGGAAACGTTGCCGGGCAGTGCCATTGTTGCAGGGCGTCGCCAGGCGAGATGGGGAGGCAGGAGTAGAAAAACAGGACATCGAAGAGCGTGATGTTCATCCTAATCATTGGGGAAGAATTTTTCCTATTCACACTTCTGAAGGGCAAAATATAGGTTTGGTTAAAAGTTTATATTATAATTGAATCAGTTATTTTTAAAACCTCGTACGTAACTATTTTGTACTTTCACTTTTTGTAAGAACATATAAGCTGCAGGATAAATGCATCGTTTCATGTTAAAATCCAGTAAATAAGATTAATAGAATGGCCGTGAGGACACTGCAAAGTTTGGGTAGGGTTTTGAAACTCTGTAAGTCATGGATTTGCGAGGTATGTATGACTCCATATGGATATACGTATTTATGTATGTTTTTTATGTACTATACAGTCTTTATAACCCGGATATCACTGACAGAGAGATTGGTTAAAAGGGATGTTAAATACGGAAATATTACTATGTACTAACGTACTACATATTTCCAGCAACTGTTTCTGTCGAATGAAACGTTTGATGTAGATTCACATTGTCGTTTCACGTATAATGTAAAAATTGTGTCAAATTACAACAGAAGCTGTAGTGTGTATTTATTTACACGTTCGGCACAAAAATCCTGATTAGTTTTTGAATTCCCGTAAGTCATAAAAGTCGAGCGACTATTGTTCTATTGGTATAAGTAAATCACATGACTCCATGGCATTTTCAATCAAGAATTAAGCACCAGAAATAAAAAAACAGAGAAAAGTTCTCTATGTATTTAATTATTAATCTTTTCTTGTTTTCCCACAACTTTACAATTCCTCACTTGCGAGATGTTAGAAATGTTTGTTTCAATTATACCCGCGTACTATTAAATTTGGGTTCATCATAAAACCTTAAGGAAAGTAGTTACAAGGGATGTTATTGCTTAAGTTGAAATGCGAACGTAATGGTCTGACATTTGGTATGGATAAAGCGTACACTGTGAACAGAGCGTGCCCTGCTAGCTTTGGTTGGTTGGTTAGTTAGTGATTCCGGGCGGGTCAACTGATTATATCATTAGTCCCGTAAGTGTAGTGCATGCTTGTTTTTTTTTCTCAGGATATGGCGCGGATCTTCCCCCGCTGGATGACGAGATCCAGCGCCGACCTACCGTCGGCTAGCGGGGTTTCCCCTAGCTGGGACAAGCTGTAAGCTCCCGACCGATCTCCCGGAATACGTGGTAGCGTAGTGCATGTTAGTGTGTGGGAGAGGATAGGACAAGGAAGAGGAAGGACAGATCGAGCGCGGTCCGTGGCCTGTTTGGTAGGGTACTGCTCCGGTAATTGCCTGGTGTTGAAAGGAGAAACAAAGGAAAACTACCGATCAAAACAGTCGGCCGCTAGAATTCTCCTCCAGACAGCGACTGAATCGACCTGAAAAGCCTAGTATCGAAATCCTACCGCCGTCATGACTCGAACTAGGACCTCCCGGTCAGAGGCGCTGCAGTGACATCAGTTGATGCACTGGGCTTACCGCTCCCGGTACCCTGCTAGCAGAACGTGCGATGCAAGCATAGTGTGCAAAGCGTGCGATGCCGGCAGACCGGACAAGGCTGCGTGCGGTGATGGCATAGTGTGGAATTAGAAAACATTGAAGAAAAGCTTTAGTGCGGTTTTTGACTTTTTTTTACAAATTTCATTAATACAAGCCGAAATTATGCTAAAACAAATATTTTTTTCAAAATAATGTACTTTATCATTTTTAAAGATATAATTTTGTATAACCTATTTTACTTAAGAACAATTTCTATCATTAATCTTGTGTTTTGCAATGACATTTTTATTGCAAATATTTAGCTTACAGAAACTTGGCCAAAAATAGGACAACCATAACTTATTTTATCCTCATTCGCTACACTGTAGGAAATTCTTTTAATCACAGTTCCAAATTAATAATAGAAAATTGTGAAAAATTGTCAATAACGATAGCAATTTTTTTCTTCAATAATTTGGAACCGTGGTTAAGAAGATACTTTTCTTTAAAAAAATTGTCTGTATTTCATCCAATATTATATGAAAACTATTCATATTTTCGAAAAATTGTACGTTACTTTATTTCAAGAAATTTCTTTAAAAAGCTGAATTCAGGATAAACATCACTGTCTTTAATACTGCCGTCTAGGAAAATTTTTGAAATTTGAAATTGTCGAAAATTCAGAGATTTCAACCAAAGCGATACTCGCGTCATTTTTGTTAGCTTAAATCTTGTACGCTGTCCGAGGACAAGATTTAAACCAACAGTTTGAGACGTGTTTGAGAAAATTTAGAAATAGTCCCTGCGTTATGCGTAAAATACGTTATGTAAAGTACTCTTATAAATCAAAATATCCGTTTCAAAATCGTCTGAACGGTTTAGGTATTAGCATTAACCACAAATGGAGAAACGGAGAGACAAATGATTTGCCGTCGATCAATTTTTCGGTTTGAAGGACCCACAAAACTTGAATTTTGACTACACAAAGTGCTAGGGAAAGTTATTTATTATAAATGAGAAAACGATTTATCAACTTTTTCGTTAATTGAGCCCAACAGTAAGAGTTTTTCTTTCGAAAAACTGCCATTTCCATTTCTTTCATTTATTCACCTAAACAGCTTGTAATTATTAATACCAACAGCTAAATAAAAAAGTAATTATCTAGTTTCAAACATAGCATTACTGGAAGATCCCTTAAACCACAAAAATAGCATGTGTTTAAAAATTCAACATTTATTAAAAACAAAACAACCTAACTTTTCAATGCACTGATACCATTTCAAATTCTCGCTCGTGAATTCATGTCCTCTCATAGGTTGATATTTTATTTTAAACACAATAGAGGAACATTTCTTGGACAGAAAAAAAATCGTTAGTTGTCCCTGTCACTTTCACCTTCATTCTTTTTCCTTACTTTTTCGGTCCTTTTTTGGTGGCTTCCTCGGTCTAGAATACAGCCTTTCTGCTTAAGTACGGATTCCTTATAACCCATTTTGCTTCTCATTTAATTTTCTCTTCGTGTATTTTTTGTAAAAGTTTCTCCATGTTCTCCCACAGCTCCCGCTCGTCCTATCTCCCTTTAATGTTGCTATGAAAATACCTCTTTCCTCGCTTCTTTGCTGCCGTAGTGATACGCTCCTCCCATCATTTGCAGGCCCTAACCCATTGTCTTTGTGGTGCTTTCCCTGCTCCCGGCGATCGCTGCTCGTCGAAACAAATGGCCCGCGGCGGTCACGTGGGGGAGGTTGCTTGTCGCGCTCCACATATCTATCACATGGCGGCGCGCCCGCCCGCTCGCCCGCCCGCTCGCCCACCCGCTCGCCCACCCGCTCGCCCACCCGCCCGCTCACCCACCCTCTCGCTCACCCACCCTCTCGCTCACCCACCCTCTCGCTCACCCACCCTCTCGCTCACCCACCCTCTCGCTCACCCACCCACTCGCCCGCGTTCGCCCACCTGCTTGTAGAGAGTAATCGTTGAATTGGATTACATCACACACTAGCACTTAAGACATAAACACTTACAAATGATTATATTCTAAGCACAGTAACAAAGAAAAGACGCTACCTAAAGAGAATGAACATACACATATACCATTATGTACAAAAATGCACAACATATAAAAAAAATAAAAAATCGGGAAATAATCCCTATACAGTACGTAACAACTCTTGTGTAAATTAAAATGAACTTCAACTTATTATCAAATGCATGAAATTCTATAATCCAGTGAAATAAAAAAATAGTTGTAATGTTAACGTAATATCTTTTTCAAAGAAATTTCACAAAGATTACGCCAGTGAATAACTAGAATGCATTCTTTGAGAATATAAAAACGTAGCATCAAGTTAACACTTTCTTTGGCCTCGATAGAATTTGTTAATTTCTAAGAATTCTGTTTAAGAATTCAGTCTTTGAAAGAATTACTCTTTCTATAGAAGTGACTTCAATCATGTACGTCATCTAAAGTAACAAGAATTCTGTTCACTTCTGTTCATGTATCTTCAAGATAAATTACGTCAGATAGGCTAACAAAACAAAACGGCAATGCAGTTCACAGCAGAACGTTACAACTCACGATACCACTGGCTGTTTTAAATCTGCACGCAGTCGTCTGAAATATAGACGTCCTTTGTAAACCAAGGTGAGGCAGCCGAGTCTCCTGGCGAGGCGTTGTGGCCGCAGCGAAGAATTCTATCTTGCGCTCCGTCACCTTGCGTAGTAGTGTGATCGCATCGTATATTTCGTTTCCCAGAACGCAAATTATTTCTGTTGCATCAGCGTCACGTAGAAAAGAAAAGTAGGCAAAAGAAAAAACGCTGTGGGGAAAAACGTTACTTGTTAGTCGCGAAATCACCTTAAGTTACAAGTGCACAGTAATTCTTCATTTGAAATCACATTGTACACTTTTCATGGAATTTCATGACTATTCTTGGCACATGTGAGTTTAAAAATCTTTTACTCCATTTATATTAAATATTTCCATTCAGTAAACTAAAATCATTATCTGTAATGAGCTTTTGTACAAGGCGTTATCCATCGCTTTCCTCCGCAGTCCGCAATCTTCCAGGAAATCTTTCTCCTCACAGGTCTCAGGCAAAATGGACGAGAATTCGTTTCTTAATCGTAATTTGTGAGAGTTTGTGGAAGAATTATCTGCGCATTCTAGTGGTCAATACGAGTACCCTTTGATCATAGGTACAGCACTCCACAGTAATAAGAAGTTATGTTGCAAATATTCTAGTTTGTAAACGCGAGATAGAGGTTACAGTAAGGGTAAGAAAGTAAAAATTAATTACCTTACAATAACTTATAGTTTTCACCCATACTTCCTGCGGGCCCAATATTAGTATCGTTGTGGAGAGGAAAGGTGTTATTCGATTACGCTCGTGTAAATGTGAAAATTGCATTATTATTTCAACGCGTGGTGGAATAGAAACTACTTTAAAATCCCGTTCGAGGCATTAAAAGAGACATATCTTGACAGGCGATTGTCAATTCAAACAATTGATTTTTTTTAAATAACTCATTCTGCCCTAAAAATATACTCAATCAAACAAACCCTGCACATCGGAGTTATCATGCTGAAAAGTGTGCGTGTTTTTAAAGAAATTACACGGTTACTCGGCTATGGAGCTCTTGCGAAACAAACTGGGCTGTAACCCTCAGCAACAAAACTTTTGGAAGAAAAACCGGACACAATGTACACTTATTGAAGCCAGTACATGTCCTTCAGTTCATTGCCAACTGGATATTTTCTTTTCATATTCTTTCTTCTTCACTATCAATTGTTCCTTTTTTATGATGCTTTTTTAAATATTTATTTGCTACCTATTACATTGCATTACAAATTTTCAGGTAGTTGAATACAATACTACATAACAAGATGCATTTAGCAGCATTTAATTGACTGGTATATAGTGATGATACTGACTAATTATTGAATCCGATTTTGTAATGAAACATGAATATTTTAACAAAAGTTCCTCTACTTATCCTTTGTAACCCAACTTACTAACTCGAGTATGGATGAGCTAGACGACTATTTCAAGTTTATAATTTCTTTTTTTAATGACTTGCATAGCGCAAAATAAGTTTTAATATGAAGAAATCTAATAGGGTCGTCTCACTAAGCGAGCACAGAGTATTAAATTCATCTGAAGAGTGAATTTAGTCTTTCAAAAAGCCGTTCGTTCACGCAGAATGCACCACTAACGAAATGAGTGTTTCTCGGAAGCCCCACATGTTAATGTCCAGCCACCAGCCTCCCCTCTGCTCAGACCACAAAAGCAGCTATTGTAATTTTCCGGGAGACTCGTTTTGACGCAAACAAGCAAAAATAAATTAACGACGTGTATTTGGTTCCAGAACGCAATTCTTTTAAATATCCCCAATCCAAAAGAATTGTTTAATACAAAAGAAAAATGGCATTTGGACTCTCTCTTATGCAGTAAATCTTAATTTATTGTTTTTATTAAATACAAACCACAATTTAACACCCTATTCCACATCTGCTCACAGTGCGTTCTAAATGCCAGCGCACAGGATTGCCAATTCCTGAGCGAAAGTGCAGTTTCATTTTTGCGAGACGAATCGCGATGAGGAGGTGATCATTATCCCAGATGGTTTGTAGTGGTCAGATTCTCTTCATCAACATCCCTAAAGAGGCTGAATGGTTGACTATTCCTTGAAACGTTTTAACCTTCAATTCTTAAAACGCTTTAACGTTTATTCCCGTAACACGAGAATTCGACATATTTACTATCGATCGAGGTGATTTAAGTTTGATTAGTTTACTTACAAATAAAGTACACATATAAAAATTAAGACCCCCTCTCATTATTAACCAAAACGTATTGCCCCATTAGCAAAGTTTGAAAACTTTTCATTAAAAATGTTCTAGATTTCTAATCACTAATTAATATTTTTAAAAAATACCAACTACTGAGCAAGTAAAATGCTTTGAAGAACCGTTTCTTTTGACAAAATATTAGTTTTTGTAACTGCAATTTTAATAGAAAATACCTTGTGATAGGTCCCAATTCACCCAGTTTTGCTGAAATTATCTGAATTTTTAGATCCATAGTGATCTTAATAAGCCACTTCCTTCATTTTTGGGTAGAAAATTCTAAAAGAAAAAATTGCCAACTTGTTTGAGGAAACATTAACAATATAAAATATTTTCAATCATTTCCTCACAATAAACAAAACTACTTATTGCAGAAAATACAATATTTTGAAACATTATTTTAATATTTATTACGCAAATTACTACATGTGCTAAGTAGTTTATTTTCCCAAATGCAACTTATTATAGTTTTTCAAGAATCCTTCTGACTTCCTCCGAACTAAAAATTAAACTGTTTCGTTTGTTACTTCGGAATTCCCAGGGAGAAAATTATTTTACAAAAAGTTGTTATAAAATTTAAGCTCATTTATTAAAACTAAAATGTTTGAAGAAATAATTACACGAGAAACATCGTTCGTTTTGCGATTAAAGAACACAAGGTAACAATATATTTTAGTTCCTCTGCTGTTGTGTTTCGTCGTTTCATTATAGGGCCGATGCTAATCGAGAAGCACCGTTTTGCCAAAGTATCCAACAAAGCTCTTTCACGACCTCGCAACCGTTGCAGAGGTCCAGTTAATATTCATGTCGAGCAGATGTGTCCACACAAACTGTCCTCAAAGTCAGGGAACTCTGCTTAAGCCGCAAGCCGTCCGCTGAGTGTCGCCCGAGGCCGCGAGGATTCACAAATCCGGCGCTGCTTCAGAAATGCTTTCGCGGGGCGGCCGGGCCCGCGACTTCCTGTCCTGGAGCGCTGTGCAACTCCGTTAAAGAGCCCGCCTTATGAAACAATGGCCGAGTTGGCCCGAGCGGAAGGCGCCGCGACCGACGCACAACTCCGTCGACGCGACGGCGCGGCGCGGCGCGGCCGAGGGCGGGGGCGGAGGCCGGAGGGGGCGTGGCCGCTCTGAGCCGCAAAAGGAACGCAGTCCGCGGGTTGGGGGCTTCGTCTTAGAGAGTTAGAGTGTGCAAATGCAATTGTTAAATACAGACCATAATCTTGTTTTAGTTAACAAACAAAAATCATCTCATACAATAAAATAAAAAGATCCACTCATTATTAAATCTTAATGCTATAAATGCACAAATATATGTGTATATATATATATATATATATGTAATATATATATATATATATATATATATATATATATATATATATATATATATATATAGTAAACTTTAGCACATCCTGCAATTTTTGAACGGTTAAAGTTATTGCAATGTAGTTTTCCCAGAAGCGCATAAGGAAATGGGAGTGGTTTGTACATATATTCATTTGCATTTTATTACTTGTATTTTACTAGATATTGAAGTCAATTTAGTTTTTTATAAATGGAACTATACATATTTTTTAGTCTATCATGACGATCGTAAAAAGACGAATCCAATGAAATATATTGACATATGTTAGCTAAGCAGTTGTTTGAGTGATTTTGACTCGTATTTAATGAACATTGTAACGCCCCGAGTGCGCGTTATCAGGACGAGCGCTGGCAGGTTGACCTTGGCTGGTCGATTGTTACATTCTAACTATCCTTTACATATGAGTCACAAAAAAAATCAAAATGACTCAAAAATATGTTTATCTAATATACGACAAAATCTAACACATCTGTTTTGATCCCCACAAGGGGAACTCAACAAGTTCACAAATCGTTTACTTGCAAAGAAACGAGGACTTCCATAACATCGATCATACCGAGTTCGTCGGCTTCGTCGCACTCAACTGGGGCAGCCTCACTTGATAGGCCTCGGAAATGGCGCGGATGCAAGGGCTGTGCGCATGGCGCATACACCACGGCGGAGAGACACTCCGCTGCCAGGCCACTCTCCCGGGAGCGCGCGATTGTTGGACTCTGTCGTCGGAGAGAGAGGGAGAGAGAGAGAGAGATTGAGAGAGAGCGGGAGCGAGAGAGAGAGCTAGAGAGCGAGCGACAGAGAGAGAGAGAGAGAGGGAAACCAAACGTGAGAGAGCTAGAGAGCGAGCGAGAGACAGAGCGAGGGTGAGCGAGAGAGAGAGATACAGCGAGAGAGAGGGAGAGAGAGTGTCCCTCACTCGGAGGGACACCCCTCACCCCTCCATTCCTAATTGGGCAGACCTGGAGCGTGTCCGCCAGACGGGACGTGCCGTCATTATAGTAAGGATCAGCTCCAACTTTCCGTGGGAGGATTCATTTCTCAGATACTTTATGTGAGTTTTGTGACGCGCAAAGTGAATTTGAGTCAGATTTTCTTGGGTTCGCTTATCCCACCTGCCGCTCACGCGATCATTGCTCAATGCCGTCATCAACTGCAACTTATTCGTCTGTTATTTGATATTTTCGAGGGGTGTACAAGGGCAAATAAACTCCGAGAATAATATTACAAAATATTAATAATAAAAAGATCCGATTAGATACATAGTTTCAGAATGTTCTGTTTGTGGTCCTCTTGTCTGCTAGTTTAAAAAAAAAACAGAGACACTAATGCACGCTAAAGCAACATTAACAGCATCCAACAATTCATGTTCCATTCATTTGTTATGTAATGTTGAAATAATTTCATTTCTATTTAAAACTACCTTTCCTGAGGCGCCCTGAGTTTATGGTTAATATAAGTCTCTGATGATTGAAGGTGTCGGGCAACCTCTAACTTAAGCGAGCATTCTCTGCTATCGCAACCTTCTTCTACTCGTAATATCTAGCTCAATTTCACCCGCCACTGCCGCCCACCGTTTGCTCTGATACCACCTCCCTCTGGTGCTCCTTCTCTTCTAAAACTCTCTTGTCTCAAAACGTGTTTGTGAACTTTAAGCTCTTCTCTGCATCTCCTCGGACAGTTTGCGTAAATGTGTAAACAAATCGATTTTGATATTTTGACGAAAAACAAGTTTAAATAATTCGTGGTAACTAAAATCTAATATTTTCATATAATATTTATGTTTCATATAATATGTTTGTCCGTACGTTCAAAGACAGGCCGTTTCTGAAAGGCACAAACTGAAGATATACCACTTGGACATTAATTGAAAGATGCGGGGAAGAATTTGGCCATTCAATGAGGGAAATGCGATAAGAGCGTTTCCGAGGAAATCATGGATTTAACAGACGCAGTACACATATAATTCCAAGGACAGTGACTAAATACTTGTGTGTAGGTCATGTACGTGTGAAAATGTGTATGAAATGGATGTGCCTATGAGCTGAGATTGTTGAGGAGGCGATGATTGTGGTAAGAACAGCAAAGGAAGAATGGTTTAGTTGCAACTGTTTAGTTGCATATATTCAATTACTTGAAACTCCAAGTAACATAGAAGTAACAATTAGCATGTTCGCGAAGAGAAAGGAAATTATTGACAAAATCAGTAAAATAATGTAGAACATCGTGTGGGGTGAGGGAGCCCAGAACGAAACTTAAAAAGTCAAAATTGGAAAGAAAAAATAGTAGTACAACATCAAATTTCTCAAGTTAGTTAAATTGCAACTCGCCCATGAAAGAGTTGCTCCGCTTTGAAAGGGCGCGGGGAAAGCAGTCGCGAGCGGTGGAAAGGAAGCCGGGCAATCGGGAAACAAGCAAAGGAGACAATGCGGGAAAATTACGTGGTAATAAGGCCGAGGACAAAAGAGAAGAAAGACCAAATAGAGGAGAACGATGAAGAACAATAAAATCAATAAACAATTTCTGAGCTTTTTTTAACTTCAAAGGATCGACAGCGAGTACATTTGATACGAGGTAATTTAGTTTTAAGCATAGTGTGTGAATGTTAAAATACAGAAAATTGGTTGAAGAGACAGGCGGGGTAAGTCGATACAAGCCACGCGGAGAAATCAAAGTGGTTAAGAATTCAGTAGTGTGATGGTCAAATAATGCGATAGTTGGATTAGTGAGGTGTTTGTGGTGAGTGGAAAAGTAAGTTCATGGGAGCGAATAAAAATTGAAGGATAATGTAGTATATTATTATTATTATTATTATTATTATTATTATTATTATTATTATTATTATTAGTAATATATATATATATATATATATATATATATATATATATATATATATGCATTATAAGAAGTGCGGGGAGTGTATGTATGTATACGTGCTTGGGATTTTAGATTATGATAAATTCGACTAAAGACAGCTAGTGTTCTGAGGCGTAGATCTTGAGGTACAGTGACATGCACGATATTCCCATCGCCATACCTAGGCCTGCATAAGGTTTCCTTTCATCATATGTTTCTAAATAAACTGAGGCGACTGTAAAATAAAGCTCCAGCTCTTTTTATACCCAGGCTTGAAATTAAAGTCAAGATGGCACTACGGAAAGCTAGAATGCTGTACGCTGTACGTGAGATACCGAGGTGCAATAATAATAATAATAATAATAATAATAATAATAATAATAATAATAATAATAATAATAATAATAATAATAATAATAATAATAATAATAATAATAATAATATCTATTTCTCATTTCTCAGACTTTACCAGACATATTTGGAGTGCAATTTTTGATTGGATAACGGGTAAATGACTTGAGTAATGATAGGGCAAACATGGAATGAGACTCGGAAATCCTAAGAAAATCTGCCGCGAACCAGCTTTGTGCGTCACAAATTCCATATGAATAGTCATGGATTGGAATCCCGAGACACAGAGGTGAAAGTTGAGCGTGGCGCGGATGGCGGCGGGTGGCGGCGGGGCGTAGGCGACAGGGGATCGGGGGGGGGGGGTGACGTGGCGGAGAGGACGGCAAGGGCCGCGGGGAGTCGGGGGCGAGGGGGGTAACAGAGGCGGCGAGGCCGCAAGGGACCTCCTTCAAAGCCCCGCCTCGCAGCGCAGCTCCCCGAGCGGGGGCGGGGGAATGACCGCTTGTTCCGTCTCCGAGGGGACTTCCGGCCGGCGCGCATTGGCGGCTCCGCGGGGCGTCTTCATCGCGGGGCTTCTACTCCTCCGCTCCTCGGCCCGGCCGCCAAGTGGACGGGAGGCAGGCTAAGTTCCAGCGAAACACTGCAGTGGCTCTGTGTCAGGCGGAGCAACGACGGCCAGGCGCCAAATACCAGAGTGGCCGAGCGAAATTCTCGCAGAACGATTCCCTCTTAAAGGAAAGGTAACGGCACCAAGAAGATGGGGAAGGGAAAAGAGGAAATAAATAAATGCCATAAATATTATGGTTAGTTGCAAATTTGTCAAAAGCGCAATAATGCAATTAAATGTTACACATCACAGGTTTGTATAATGAGCTGGTCCAGAAGAAAAGTGATAAAGTGAATTGTCGCAGTTCCCAGTTCGTTACCACAATTCACGTTCATTGCACTGTGGCCTTTCCCATTGGTTATCCATTGTTCCCATGCACCCTTCTGTGAAACAAGCGGATTTGACTGCCGGCTTAGCTGTAATATGGAACGGCTGCGTAAAAGCAAATTGATTCCGTTCGAATCATTACGCCTAAAGCAGAACAGCCCCTTTCGGATCCATCGAAAGTAACAGATCAATGACAACTTGTGTTTAATGCTGGAATTAAGTCGGTGATGTCTACTGGAGAAGCAATAAAGTTCTGAAAATGGTTATAAATGCCAGAGCTGACTTGTTGTTTGCGAAAGAATAGTAACTATTGTTACGAACAAACTGGTATTTAAATTGATGTGCAGCAATTCAATTTAAATGAAAATCTTCTGGGATTTAAGCCTTCAAAAATTATGAATACTAATTATTTTTGATTTTATGCTTTTGAATGATGACATTTAAAACTCGTTGCAGGTCAGGATCAAAATATCATAAGAATATATGTAAAACTTTTTTTTGTCGGTTTTTCTCCTCTATTCCGCAAATAATTTCAACTGATAATAGAAAACTTACAGTCGAATAGTACATTATATATTATTGAATAAAAGTCAGATCAGAAATATACCAATCATTTACTACAAAATTCTCATAGCGAGCACACTATGTGTTTGGCGAAAAATATAATTTTAAATGGTAAAGAACACAGCTATTTTCGCATTTGCTAATTTGTTGAGCAAGGATTTTATAAAAATCTACGAAATAGAGTAAAAAAATATCAATTGATCTTTTTTCATCCTTAAGTTAATTTACAAACACTGAAATTTACTATTTACATACTAAATAGTGTACAATTTATATAATCTATAAACAGTAATAATTATATAAATAGTAGTGATAGTAATAACTATATAAATAGTAATAAATAGTATATATTATATAAATATTAAATAAACTATTTTTGATTATAAAATATTTCAAGATAGTTGTAAAAAATGAACTTCTATCAATGACGATTTATTCTCTGTTTACAAATTCGCACTTTTTTTTACATTCTCGTATACATACGTAGTATAGAGAAAGTTATGTAATGCTGCGGAAAATCGATTTTTTTAACAAAATTGTAACGGAAATACACGTTTTGGGGTCCCCTGATACCGAAAAAGTGTTATTTTTCAAAACGTCCGTCCGTCCGTCTGTCTATGTCTGTCCATCCGTCCGTCCGTCTGTGAACACTGCTAGCACCTAAACCAGCTTTTTCCAAATTGAAGAAAGCCCTATCGATCTGTCTCTAGTTGAAGCTTTCAGATTTTGAAAAGCATTCTTTAATATTTGGGGGTACTTTACACGAAGCACCCCGAAAATATTCAAAAAATTCTCAAAAACGGCTCTAAATTTTTTCTTTATCTTTTTTGTAAGAATAGAGTGAAGTACGTTTATGAAGGGTGCATACGTAAGATTTTCGCAGTTAACTAAAGTTTCTAAAATTGCAAAAGTTTGATTTTTTTCCGACGTCTTCCTACAACTATAAAATAGACGATAGAGATTTTTCCTTGAAACGAAATTTGTTGCTCATAAATAGTTGTATCATAAAGGTCATGTACACTTTTTAGAAAATAGTAGTTTTCGTGTAATAGACCATGAAATATTTGCAATTTAAAAAAATTCAAAAACAAGATTTACTCAAAAATTGTTTCAAATTTTTTCTTTAAATTTTCGGGAGAGTTAGTAACATATGCACCCTAACCGATGACATGAACGCCATTTTGCTCTATTTACTTGTTTTTTTTCAAGAATTACAAAAAGTAATTATTTTTACCTGTCTTTCACATCGGTAATATTTACATTAGAGGCGATTTCTTCACGTTATTGTATTTATGAGTACATTCGCTTTAAATAACGTCCAATAAAGTTTCTCGAAAACACAACAGTTTTCTAAAAATGAGCTCAAAATTCCGCATTTCCAAAACCACATAAACTCCTTTTCTTCAAAAATGGCTCCAAATTTTTCCTTCGTTTTTTTCTAATGGATAGTGCTAATTGCACTGTTTTATACGTCGTAAAGTTAATTTTGGGATATTCATTTGTTGTTGTTTTTAAAAAATTAGACAAATATAATTTTTTTGAAGTACCTCTTACGGAGTTAATATTGGCATTTCCATCAATTTGTATGCATTATTACATTTGTGAGTAGAAGTGCTTCTTCGAATTAATTCAAATTAACTTCTTTGAAAACTCAATAGATATCCAAGAAAAAGAGCTTCAGATTTTGCATTTACAATAAAGCTTAAGCGCCGTTTTCTCAAAAACGGCTACCAATTTCTCAATGAATACTTCTATTTAGGACGAGAGACTCTTTTTTAATATTCTTGATGTAATAATTCGGTTGTATTATTAGGAAAGCAAAAAGTTGAGAAATTGTTAAAAAATGTACTTTGGGCGACGATAGATGGCAACTGGTAAGATAATGTTGCAAAACCTTAAAGTCAGACCACACCAAGGAAATTAAAACAATTTAGTACGAGAAAATCTGTGCCATTCTGTAGCACCGCTAGTTCTTTTCGCTGTACATGTACATAGTCATTCATTAATGAATAAACAGTGCTTCACAGACTGCAGTTATTTTTTACAGTGTTATTTGTGTAGTGAGTGAAAACTATTTTTCTAACGCTAAATTTAAATTCTTAACCAATGTAACGTGGCTGTACAGGAAACATGAATATCATCAGTGTACAAACAAAAGCGACATTATAGCAGCAAATATATATCATCGAAAACATAAAGAGATAAAACCAACTGTCGTATTTTTAAATTTGTTCGTCCTGTTTTAAACAAATTTATTACGATCTATACTTTTCTGCTCAAAACAGATGAGGCTATGTTTATCGAAAGACTTTTTGAATTTTATTGCTTTTTACGGCTTTATTATCGGCTCATTACCTCTCATACCATGCTAGCACCCTTTATACCACATTGACTGTGTAAATAACTCAATTTCCTGAAGTAATTATATAATGATGAAGTAAAATTATCTCAAAACTCCTTCGGGACAACTCTAAATGTTTCTTGGTCCTAGCAATGTCTTCCATGCATCATGCATGTAACGTGTGAGAAAACAACGCTACTGATCGATTATTCTCGACATAAGTGTTGTTATTGCGCGCCAGTAGCACAGAAGTGGAAGTAATCGTGAACACGCTGAACAAAAAGTTCATATAAATCCTTTGAAACAATTATATGTTAATTCATTTTATATGGTGAACTTATCGTTTTTCATATCACAGTTACAAAACAGCTAATAGAAAGTGAATTGTCACTTAATTAATAATCATTCATATTTTGCAATTAATAATATTATATGGCTTTCTTACCGACTGCGACGGTTCAGCAGCAAGTCTTTGCCTTTGCTGTATCGCTGACGGCCAGGTTTTGAGGTTCTAAACCGGATACCGGATTAGCGACAAAATATTTTTTTTCGTCCTTCACTTCCCTTACACATAAACACACACGCATACTTATACACTCCCACGCAAGCCGGAAAAGCAAACAGGAGCTTACAGATTGTCACGGCTGAGACAATGACCTGAATATCCGCGAGCCATTTCCATCGGAAGGAGAGCACCACCACCACCACTCGGTTGATTGATGGAGTGGTTAGTAACACCAGGCGCGTGAACTGCAAAGGTCATTACCCGAAGAGTGGTAATGCTTTTTCGCTTGGAAGATGGTGGTGATTTTCCCCCTCTGGATGGTGAGATCCAGCGCCGACCTTCCCGTGGGCTTGCCGGTTCTTCCAACCGATTATCTCCCACCAGCGGGGCACTGCTCCAGCCGGAACAAGTTCTATTTCCGACTGCTTTTCCGGCATTGGTGGTAGAGTAGCGCATTTAAGTGTAAGAGTATGTAAGTATCGGGTGAGGATAGGACAAGGAAGGGGAAGGAGGAAAACGTGCGCGGTCCGTGGCCCGTTTGTTAGGGCACTACTCTGGCATTCGCCTGGTACTGATCGGAGAAATCACGGAAAACTACCGATCCGAGCTGCTGCCGTCTGCTAGAATTCTCCTTCAGACAGAGCCTGAACTCTAGCTATCAAGCTAGATTCGAAAATCATGCCACGGTCAACACTCGAACCCTAGGACCTCCCGGTTAGAGGCACTGCATTGACATCAGTTCATGCCCTGAGCTACTACTCGGAATATAACATGCACTCTACTATGAGACTGACAATCTAAGTAGATAAAGCGCCCCAAAACAATAATTACCTTACGTAGCGGCGGCAGCGTTCGTATTTTTCGCCCAGGGACACACTGTCCTAAACGTTTTGCCCGTTTTGAGCGAGAGTTTCGCCGCCGTGCTCCTGCCTGGCGGGAAGGGGGGCTGAGGGCATCGAGGAGCACGCCCTCTGCCAATGGCCGCTCGGAGAGCGCCCGCCAGCGCCTCCAGTGGGTCCCCCGAGAAGCTCCGCGTCGAGCAGCACGCTCTATCGCCTACGAGCTGAGATAGGTCGCGTCCACTTCCAGAGGGACAGCGAACGTGCTCCCCGACGAGAAGCCGTCTCACTGCGTCGCTGGGAACACGTGACATTCGAGTAGAAACGGCAGCCAGTCAGCGTCAACAACAAAATGCTGAAAAATCGGAATTGCAGGAATTGCTGTTGGCCTTCATGACCGTGGATTCTTGCGCTGCCCGCGTCCATGTCACAATTGACGTTTCGACCAAGATCTAAGGACATGGATAAGCCGCTGCATAGCCTATCCTGCTTCAGAAACTGAACTTCACGCATCAGTGTGCGTCAAAATATTAGCGGAAAGTTTAAAATGCACCCAGATACCAAACCAATTATCAACTTTACAAGTCATTTAAACATATATACGAAGAATTTTTTAAAAATATTGCATCTTTAATTTGAACTGTATCTACATCGTGTTGTATTTAGTAGGTCACGGTTGAAAATATCACTTTATGCCTCTTTCAAAATGTTTCACAACACTTCTCGCTAGCCATGCAAAATGGCGGCCAGTGTCTAGCCTGGCTTTTCAAACAAATTGCCCCTGTTGTGGTCACCAGACGTATCTGGTGCTGCTGAGAACGAGGTTCGCTGCGCAAAATCGTGTGTGGAGCAGCTCACCCACGTTACTGCCGTCGTACTGCTTCCTTCCTCAGGGCGAAATAATTTTTGGAGGGCAAAAGATGCAAGTGCTGCGGTCTCAAAGAAAAGCGTAGAATATTATTAATAGCGCACATGCATGTCAGACTCGTGAAACCCTTTTCTCCCTGAAGAAGGTTGCAGTATGTCGGATGAAACGTTGGAAAATGTTCCTAGGGTGATGTGCCTCCCCAACAGCAAAGAATGAAAAAGTGAATGTAAATAATACTTAGTGGTGTTCCACAACGTGATGCGTTGGATCACTGCATATTTAGGAATATCTTGGATGGTTAATTGGCTAAAGTGAACCTGTTTAAATGTTACATTGTGGCCATATTAACTATCGAGGTGGCAGTGATCTGACTTCATTGTCTAAGGAAGTGTGAGGTGTTAACTGGTCTTACTATTTCGAAGTAAATCACTAGCGACGTTTACTCGTTTTAATATTAATTTTGTTCGTGATAATACGTCTATTTAAGTTGAAGATATGTCCCTGCTATCTTCCTCATTATTACTATATTCTTGCCCTATAGGTAAATTATAGTAACTAATTTTAAAGGTTATATCTTGCCACTTTGAAAATTAACTTCCGGGCAAATTGGGTCAGGAATTTCTTCATGTTAGTCTAATGTAAAGATACAATATAATATTAGAGAAAGAAGAAGAAAATTACAAAACAACACATACTTATATCAGAGGAGATTAGCCAACGTTTACATGAACCATATCAGTAATTAACGAAACGAGTGTATAAAGAAGGGGATAATTGCACAAGTGGTGTGTTCAAAAAAACGAGCGACGATAGGAACGAGTTTTCTTATATACCACGAGTGCAATTATATCTATTCATACACATGTTACGTTCAATATTTTTTCGTTTCCATTCAACAATAATTTAAATTTTGAGAAATATAAGTGCACCTTTACCATTCGAAGCATACATTTCATGACGAGGTATTGCTTCTGAAAAAGATCTATTTTAGTGGGCCTTGGATTGCTTTTGTTTCCAGAAATATTTGCTAAATGGAAAGTAGTGAACATATCGCGGATAAAATCACGAATAAAGTTACGAACACATTACTTCCCACTAAAAGTAACGACAGGTATGAGAAAGAATACAACATATATAAATATTGGGGGGGGGAGGAATAGTCACTTCTGATACAGTTTTGCTTTAGCGAACGTTTTAGAACTGAACACAATTGACGTTTACTTTTTTTACATTCGTAATCGTAAGACCAAATGTATTACAACATTTAATTTATTCACGTTAAATATTTTATATTGTTCTATAAGTCAGCTAGATTAACGTTTCTAACTAACGTAACTAGAAAAACTTTCCCAATTTAGTTTTATTTATTTGTTGTTTATACGTAGTTGTTGTATATACGTAACTCTGATGTACATTTTTGTTTGTTTCGTGGCCGACTACAAATACATTGTCTACGTTTGTGTTATAGTTTCTTAATTAAACTACGTGTCTCTTTTTCTGAATTTTGATTGGTAGGTTTCTAGTTTTCATTGCACGGTGGAATTTTAATTGTATGTATGCTATTCACATAGAGATAATCAACGATTTTTCATGAAATTAATAAGCATATTTAGTAAACTAAACGAAAAAATTTTAATAGGTCATTTTGAATTAGGTTTTTTATTTTGTATTTAAATTGTTTGCAATTTGCAGTTAATAATTGAGGGTATTTTTCAACAATATTGTTATATAGTCTTAGGCCAAAATTTGCACTATATTTGTACCCAGCATTTGTAAGAATCTTTGGTTCTAAAAGATGACCAGTGTCTGAGCGTCTTGTGTAGTAATTATGAGAATATACTTCAAATTTCTCTTTATTTCTGTAGACATAATTTAGTAAAATATGAAGGTAATTTCTCTTTATGCTTACCTTAAGTACCTTACAGTCGGTGAATAGAGAAGTCGGAGAATGTTATGGAGATATCTGGCTAAGGTTTTTCAAAATAAACAGTTATCCGGGTGAAAAACATACTTCCTCTTCAAACATGTCTTGACAAATTTTGAAACCAGTATATTTTCTCAGTTATATAATCGAAAACATGTAGCAGCCTTGGCAGACTACTATATGACGCAGAAGAAAATAATAATGATTCACGTTCCTCTTATGTATATACTCTTATGCTTAACAAACTTTTTAAAAAACATCTATGGACTTATAAACCATTTCAATAATGTTCAATGATTATTAATTTTCTTCTACACAGCAATATATATAGATACAGACACCTGAGTTAAGCAACTGAGTAGAGTACAATGGTAGTTGTATTTAGGCTCTCTTGTCTTGCTAATATAGTATCGTACTAAGGGCTTTAACGAATCAAATGTTGATGAAGCACTTTTTTGGTAATAACTTTTTTAACTAACGTTTGATACGCAATATTTACAAAGGTATATTGTTTCAAAAATATGTAAATATATTTCATTGTAGGTAAGTAAAAACATTGAAATTACATAACTAGTAAAGAGCTAAAACTATTGCTAATGAAATTCAACTCAGGTAGATATAATTGTGAAGAAATCCGAAAGAAACATTTATTGTGCAGATTACAAAATGACACAAAAATCAAGACAAAATGTGAAATGAAATGAAACGTTCATTCGGGTGCGCATTTTGCAGTTTACGTTCGTGAAATATCTTATTAACTGCTTTCGGCACGTTTAACTTGCTTGTTAAAGAATGGACAAACTTTTTCTCCGCAATCCTGGGAACAGCTGGTATCGCTTTTGTGGTTCTATAAACTTTTCCCATTTAACAACCGTCTACCAGTTGCCCTCAACTCTGAAAAGTCTTTTAAGTGTTACATTAATACAAGGAATATACTGAATGAGTTTTTAACTCAGTTTACGGAAATAAGAGTTTACAGGGTAACGACGCAAAAGGTAATCAATTGAACTGTTCTTTGCATCTTTTGCTCCTTCTGAAAACAACTACGAATGGAGTTAAAGTAAAACATTTAATCCCATACACGAAGAAGTTCTGAGAATGTCTCCAATATTTAACAAAGAAACTGCACAGTTCTAATTGGAACATTGCATATAAATATTCTTGTACAAGTTTTGTTTGAATTAAAATGTAAAGAAGAATAAAATGAATTCAAGTACAAAATTAAACGTCGGAAAGCTTACAATTTAGAAAACAATTTAAAAAATCAGAATTTATACACATTTTACACTTTATGAACACTCCTTATATATTTAGTATCCGTAATTTCAAACGTTCCATTATCTATGTTTCCTCCCTGTCACCATTTTCGTTTCGTATCTTCAACCTTTTATTATAAACTTAGGCTTGTGATTTGTTGTTTACTTTTATTAAACGTGCATTGAATTCACACAAGTTTGGTGAGTTTTCTCAAATTTTATTTAGTTTACAACTTTGCGTTTCGTCGTTTATAATAATGGGTATCATTCCTGCAGTTATTTTCAGAATTAGTTGTGAATTCACTAATAATGTGATGTAGAACAGAACAAAAATATGTTTGATTGTTTAAATATTTAATAATTTCTGAAAATAGATGTTTGGATGAAGATTATTTGATTTATCGCACTTCACAATAAAAGAAATAAATGTTAATTACCTCAAATAATTTGCATATTTAGTTGTATCCACATTAGAGCGTTTTTTCTATTTTGTTCAATTAAAAACAATTCATAGGAGTCTCAGCATCTCCAAAAAAGGATTGTTTTTGCCTTTGTAAGAAATTTATGTTTGCGAGATTTTGACTTCATAGAAAACACTCAGATGCATTTTAAAGTATTGTACACCTTCCTAAGCATGAAAAGCTACCCAATAAAAGTATGAAGTTTGTTTCAAGTCGTCTGTCACAATTAAATTATTACAATTTACAATCAAATTGCAGATCAAACATGTTTATCGGTTTTTAATTCAGTAAATAATATTCCTTTTGGAAACAACCAAAATAAATGTAATTAAAACACCTAATAACATCCACGCAAACAGTTGATATATACTCGTTTTGCAATAGAGTATATATGGTTATATTTGCCTTCCATTACAAAGCTAATTTTAAGACCAAAATGCGGCGTAAAATCGGTTGAGGGTTTAAACAAGCCTCGCATAAAACTCCCGTAGCCGAACGTACGGGAGGGGGAGTATTTTATTTGGTGTAAACAGCGGTATTTTTCGGAGGGCCCGCCTCGCAAATCCCGCTCTCCGTGAGATCGGGGGTGGAGCAGGACGACACCCACCCCGCGACCGCTGCGCTGCGGCTTTATGTGGCGAGAAGCTAATGAATTTCGGGTCGAGGGTGCGGCTTTGATCTCCCAGCCCCGCCCGACTCGTCCAATTTAACGGCGAACTCGCCCGCTCTCGGATGCACTATCTGCGAAATCTGACTTGCGTAGAAAAAGGTTTCAACGACACATATTCAATGTGGTCAAAAGAATCGCAGAGAGAATCGACTGGAATTCGGGCGAATAGTCAACGTGAAGTTCATTTAAAAAACACGGGTATTCGTTTTGTATTAAACGTTTTTGTATACTTTCATGTAAATCAGATGGAATATTCTTTCGCTGGGTCCACAACTTTAAAAATATATTTGGAAATACAAACAGTACATCAAATTACATAAAATATTGATCAGAGATATGTTGGGTATCATGTAAATGATCATGGAATACAAAGCATAAAAAACATTAGTGTAATAGTAAAAATCACATCATATAGTATTTTTTATAACTGCATACCGTACACCCTTATATCCATTAACATTAATCTTATAGTATATCAATTGACGCAATAAAATGTGAACTTTTTCTTGTAACTATCGTACTTCTTTATCATTCCACGAATTTTAATTACTTCAAAATATTGAAAATAACAAACCACTATAATTCTGTGGATGCGTTTGGATGTTCACGGAATACATGCCAAAATTAAAATAATATTGTTATACTTCCGCTGATGCGTGTAATTCATTGACAATATGACAATGAAACAAAACAATAGTGAAATAAAAAGCTCCTAAATTCGTTCCCATGGATTTGTTTAAATTAGTTCGTTCTCGGGTGGGTGGGGTGCAAAACTGGGGTCGTGAAAATTAGTGATTTTCTCGAAATGACTAGTTAAATTAAATTCAAATAGCAGATATTTGGTAACCGTATGCCTTCAAATTAATAGTTTTGCTATTTTCGGAACGAAATTCAAAAAGTTTCGTAGCAATTACTGTAATTGCAAGAAATCGAACTACGCCTATTCAAACCATACCTTACAGAAGACTTTTGAATATACCTTTTGAAGTAGAAAACCAATTTATTAACCAATATGCGTGAAATCGTGCATCTCCAAGCTGGCCAATGTGGCAATCAAGTTGGAGCGAAGGTAAGAAAAGAAATTAGACACAATTTTTGTGCATTTGTTTACTGACATTCACTTCATAGAAAAAACATTGAGAGTATAATGAACAGGCACTAAGTTGCTTACGTAATTTCAGTTTTGGGAAGTGATATCTGACGAACACGGCATTGACCCAACTGGATGTTACCATGGAGATTCCGACTTGCAGCTTGAAAGAATAAACGTGTATTACGTGGAGGCTACAGGTAATCAACATAATAGATTATATCATATTTTACTAAAAAAATGGAAGGAATATTTTTATTGTTATGATTTCCAATGTTTAGTGGATAAAAACATTTTTTAAATTCGAAAAACGTGAATTCAATACGATGATTGTATTAAATATTGATAAAATCCTATCATTACAGCACCTATGATATGAGAAGTGTAATATGTGTTAAAACAAAGGTATGCTATTAGGAATCGAGAATGATTGTGTACATTCTGTCGAGGCCTAGTTGACAGAATATTAAGATGTTCAGTAAAATGTGTTAGGGACAACAAATTTATTAAAGCTCCTATTGACAGTGTTTCCGTCATCATTTTATTCAAAACTACGTTAAATTAAAGCAGGTTTTATAAACAATATGTGAAAAAAAGTGTCGTGAATTTCCATGCCTAGTTTTTATGAGCTTGGGACTAAAAATAGTCAATTACTAATCATATACATAATTATTCCATTTCTCCTTAAATCAGGTACACTCGGAAGTTATTCAGTGAATTTTAACCATGAATTAATTTTCTTTAAGAAACTGCTTTTCATCAGGTGTTATAAAATGTTTTATTACATGTTAACAGAGATTTGTATTCTTCCATCACACACGGTCAACCATAGTTTCCCCCTTGCATCATATATTCATTCCGCACAATTTTCTCGTATGCAGCAGTCCAGTGTGAAGTTTTATCAACAAATGTACAATTGCACATGACGCAGATGGAAACCGGGTTTACCCTGCTTGTTGAGAGAATACATATCTACATTATCATCGATTCTTTTTCTTTTACTACCATCGTGCGTAGGCTACCTATTATATATCTAATTAGTGCGTAGGCTAGCCTCCAGAAGCCCCTAACGCCTTCTTGTGAGACTTATCCTGAACAAGTGTACCTAGGGTAGTTTCCCAGATATCATCGATTAAAATATTTTATAAAAGTTTGATCATGAAGCCTCTTTGAAACGTCGTTTTAATAAATGGATAAAATTGACTTAATAACACCTTAAATTATTGCACCTAATCGAAGGAGAAAATTAGAATAACTATATCAATTAAACAATAATATTATAAATTAAAATTATATAAATAGTCGCCACGAAAATATCAATTCTCAAAAACAAAATTTGCTTTTATTTATTTCTTTGGAGATAAGTACCTGAACCTACAGTGATTCACATCAACCATACCAAAAATTTTACGACTTCAATTCTCCTATCAACAAAATTGACCATAACACTAATATCAAAATTTAAGTTTCAAAATAAAACGCAATTTGTAAAACGTTGCTCTGTTCAAGTAAAATCTTTAGGGTAAAACAATAAATGTTAATTACTCTGTAAAAAAGTTATTGAAATTTGATGCCAACAAGGATATCTAATGTGATTGATAAAATATTTAAACTCATGCAACATGAAACAAGTGAATAAATTACTTTGAATAAGTTATTCCAATTTGTGTTGAAAGGTGGAAAATACGTACCACGTGCCGTGCTGGTCGATTTGGAGCCTGGTACAATGGACGCCGTCCGCGCCAGTCCATTTGGGCAACTTTTCCGCCCGGACAACTTCGTCTTCGGGCAGTCCGGCGCCGGGAACAACTGGGCCAAGGGCCACTACACCGAGGGCGCAGAACTGGTGGACTCCGTCATGGACGTGGCCAGGAAGGAGGCGGAGGGCTGCGACTGCCTGCAGGGCTTCCAGCTGGCCCATTCCCTGGGCGGCGGCACAGGCTCTGGCCTGGGCACGCTGCTCATGTCCAAGCTCCGGGAGGAGTACCCCGACCGCATCCTCGCCACCTTCAGCGTCTTCCCTTCAGGAAAGGTGCGAAGCGTATTCATTTCCATTAAATGAACCGTTATACTAATGCACAAATATCAGTAAGATTCCTATATTCAGTAAAGTTCCGAGATGTATAACCGCGTCCTATTTTTGAATTGTAATGAAGCGACCCAATATTTATAACGGTATCGATGCAAATATTTGAAGCAAGGATTTTTTTAAAATTTAAATAATATTTTGGTGAACATTTCTTTGAAATATTTCATCACCTAAATACCACATTAAGATTACTACTTTTGTTTCTTCAGTGGTCAATGGTGTCGTTTTGAAGTAAGAGTAAACGTTCATGGTATAACGATGTCTTACAACTACGGTGTTGATGATGATAAATGAGACACTCGTTTCACTACCAATTAGTTTTAGTCATCTTTTTTGCCGCCTTGCAGGTATATTTGGAATTAAGTTGCAGTCATTTCCAGGCGTAAATATATTTTGTCAGATTGCAAATTTAAAAATGACTTCAAACTATATGTAGGTTACAAATAGTTAAAATATTAGTAGTTATTTCTTACTAGTTCAAACTAATCATTAGTTGAATATCCAATCTAAAAAAAATAGAAATAATGTAATATTCCCACATCCTTCTAGAAATACGTATAGGCTTTCATTTAAAAGTAATATATCTTAAAATATTAACAAAACACTTTACATTGATCATGATATTCTCTCTTATCATTCTTTGTAATATAAATCTCATGCCATATATTACGGTTTACTTGTAGGTATCCGACACCGTGGTGGAGCCGTATAATTCTGTGTTGTCCGTGCACATTTTGCTGGAGAATACAGATCTTACTTTCTGCATCGACAACGAAGCTTTGTACGATATCTGTTTCCGTACACTGAAGCTCACGTGCCCGACATTTGGTGATCTCAACCATTTGGTGTCCGTCACCATGTCGGGAGTCACCACTTGCCTTCGCTTCCCTGGCCAGCTCAATGCCGATTTACGAAAACTGGCAGTCAACATGGTGCCCTTTCCTCGCCTCCACTTCTTCGTACCCGGCTTCGCGCCGCTCACGTCTCGAGGCAGCCAGCAGTACCGCTGCCTCACCGTGCCAGAACTCACCCAGCAGATGTTCGATGCCAAGAACATGATGGCGGCGTGCGACCCGCGCCACGGCCGCTACCTCACGGCGGCCGCCATGTTCCGAGGCCGCATGTCGGTCAAGGAAGTGGACGAGCAGATGCTCAACGTGCAAAATAAGAATTGCAGCTACTTCGTGGAGTGGATTCCGGACCACATCAAGACGGCTGTCTGCGACATCCCACCTCGAGGTTTGAAGATGTCTGTTACATTCTTGGGTAACACGACAGCTGTTGTGGAGCTTTTCAAGCGAATGACGGAGCATTTCACTTCTATGTTCCGTCGCAAGGCTTTCTTGCATTGGTACTTGGGTGAGGGCATGGACGAGATGGAGTTCACGGAGGCTGAGTCGAACTTGAACGACTTGATTTCGGAGTATCAGCAATACCAAGAAGCAGGAGGTGAAGATGACGGAGAATATGGGGATGAAGGAGAATAACTTCATACCTCCCGATTCAAACCAAATGCTTCATCCGAGATGTGGAGGAAGAAGGGAATTAAGTTACAAAATTTTATTTTTAAATTATTTCTAAAATTCATTTTAAAGATATTATTCTGATATTTTATTTATTATACTCTTTTGAAGAGTGCTATTTAATTTGATGGGGAGAATTATTTATTTTTGATATATATTATTTATTTTGGATTTATTTTTACGTTTCTATTTATTTGTAATAAATGTTTTGAAATATGAATTGTGACGATGTTTTCATATTAAAAATATCTTAATTTAAGCATAATAACATGGGAAAAAGAAGTTATTTGCAAAGAACGTGGATTGCACCGTGATGTGATTTATAAATAAAAAAGAAATACTTCGCAATTTTAATCATGTCAAGTTATAAAAAAAGATTAGCACTGAGCACACCACATGTCGAAAAAATCCTTGAAATTTTCTTAGCATAGTGGCAAAAAAAACTTGTGATTATTTCCTGAATACAATATTGGCCAGCTAGTAAAGTTTAAATAGCGAGAGAGTGCAATGTAAGGTAAAAAAATTCAAAAATAGGTGATATATTTCATCTAACTATCCCTTTTGCTCATTTCAATATAAAACAATTCCTTTTCAAAGGGGTTTAAAGCTTTACAGCTTCTAGTCGAAATATGTTATTTTAAAATAAAGCTATTCCAGAATATTTTTCAATCCTTTAGGTAAAATAAAAGGACTTTTCAAAAATCTATTCTCTCTAGTACGAATCCAAAATATTTTAATAACATATACGAATAATAAAAATCTGTTGGATTTTAGAAGTCTAAATTTTGAGGTCTAAATTATTTATCTGAATGTGTACCTGGTCACTGGCATTAACTATATTTGTTGTGCCGATCCTAGTTTATATTGCTTTTTTACCCGGGTATTGTCTTTATTTTTGTGAAATGTTTGTTGGTTATTCACAAAGAGAAACCTTTTAACGCACATGTACACATAACGCACGTTCACAAAAATGGTTTTCTGACAGTGTTCTTTGCGGCTAGGAGGGTGAAGGAAAGGAAGTTTCTCCAATTATGGATCACTCCCAATTTCCCAATTACTTCCAAACGATTAACCCTCAACTGCCGTCGTGGTGCCATTTTGACCCCACTCGAATTTCGGAAATTAATATCCTGCCTATTTTTCAAATGAGAATGTTGGTATGTTTTTTACCTTCAAATAGTTTATCTTTGATATGAGAAGTACTGTTGAATTTCGCGCAGTTTTGTGCAGTGGCGTGAGAGGAAATATGTGTTGTCTAGAAGGTTAGAAGAGATGTAGAGTAATTATAGTAACATTGAAGACATAAAAAATGGGTATGACTGCAATAGCAAGAATTCTTGAAGACGCTGCTATGCCAACTTGCCGAACCTCGCATGAACATCACTCTTGAACGTGCACCTAACTAGAGAGCTCCGTGAAACCACTTCAATAATATAGCAGAAATCTATTCCCGGTCGTGAATTTAATCCATAAGTAGCCAGGCAAATGAAGCGGTGCGCAATATGTTAGGAAAAATGACCGAAAAACAAAAAAAATATTTGTGATACATGTGGCTGGTCAATCCGCCAAACATTGGTAAGGAGTGTCTGAGTATATTTTTGCAATATATTTTATCATTAAATATGTCTACCAGAAAATGATAATACGAAAATAAATATATTTTAATATATAATTGGTAAATATAAGGTTTTATTTATGATTATCTATCAGTAATCTGTCATAGAGTTAATTATTAATTAGTTACGTAAAAAATATTAAATATGATTTATTTTTTCTAAATGATTTTGAAAATTCTATAAAATATAATGAAACAAAAATAATTTAAAATTTGTAGTGAATTTTTATTCTTTGTAACTCCATGTCATCAACAATGAAATCAAAAAAACTTGTTGATCCTAACCGTTTATTATTTCATATTTTATTGTGAAGACAAATGTTCATCTTCATTTCTGTTCGTCCTTTTCTTTGGACACCAAACAATATTCACAAATTTACCCTTCGATGCCAAAGTGATTGAAAATTTTGGCAAAATAAAACAAATAGGTCATGAGAATGCGGGTTATCGGAATTCCAAAAAGAGTCTTTGAGTATATCACTTTTGAAAGAAAAAACGGGGAAGCCCGAGTAAATCTTGGAAGGCCATCATCGTTTCGACAATGAAGAATTGAAGAAGATCCCTGGCGAAATAAAATACAGTGGCGTGTAAAGTGGGGAAGTGGTCTTAGAACTGTGATTAATAATAATAATATAATAACAATAATATACAAAAAGATGGTATAGAAATTAATTTAAAAACCCTACGAGGAATATACATATTTTCGAAAATACAGATGGTCCGAATCCACATTGTTTGGAGACTGCACAATTATTACGTCTTGTCCCAAAGGTTCAAATAAAAGTCAATGCTCCCAGCAACAGTGGATAGAATATTTGGTCCACAAATCCTAAAAGTCAAACTAAAGCAATTCGTGTCTAAAACAAATCTTTCAATAGCGCTGCGTACTGGAACTATTACCCGGCCAAGCCAAGTGTAGGATTGAAGAGAGGCCGACACATGTGAGAACTAACAAGGGTGATAGTTGCGTCGCGCGTTCGGGTCAGAGAGGTATAGTCTGGTGCACTCATGTTCGTGTTCCAAAATAATGAAGCATTTTTGCTTAACATAGTACGTAATGCTAATTAATCAGCCCAATTACTTTTCTTCAGATAATTTTTCATTGAACATTACGTTAATCACTCGGAAAGCACTTAATAATTACATCACTCATTAATGATTTGAAACATTATACATTGCGTTGTATTTTATGAGAATCTCGAAGTTAAAAGATAAAATCCTGGATGTTTTTCAATAAATCGAATACTGTTATGTATTCATGTTGTAGAATTTGTTGTGTGGCATGACTGGAAAATGTGGTGACTTTCAGGGACTGAAAAAACTTCCATTTTTATATAGTTATTAATATTTATTAATGTAATTATCAACGCGTCGGCATTTTAAATGGACTGTCACAGGTATTGTTAAACATACAAGAGTTATGTAGCAATCCCAATTGTTATATTATTATTGATTCATGAACAATGTTCCCGAAAACACTTCCTGATCAAGACCGTAGGAAATTTCTAGGTCAGCTGAATATTTCATTTCGGTGACATAGTAAGGTCAACGGAATATTTGATTCCAATGACATTGTGAGTTTTAGTGAGACGTCTTGCGACCGTGGGAAATGACCCGTCTAAACAGAAAGTTTGATTCCAATGATTTCGTATTTTTCATAGGGACATTTCTTTCCAGTTGTGATTGACGTCAGGTTATAAAAGTGTGGTATAGCCTTCCAAAGGCAGCATTCGGCTACGACATGTTATTAACTCTCGATATTAAAAGTATATTCATTTTAGGTCATATTAATTGGAATCTTTGTAACTTGTATTATGAATAAACTTGCATTGTGAAATTCAACACCTTTGAAGTTTCACTCGTACGAGCTACGTCCAGCCACTGGTATGAACCTGTGACACTTCACATATTCACAGCATCTGGGTCTAAGAGGAGTGAAGAACTTCACTCGAGTCAGATGGCAATTTAAGAGGGTCATATATGCGTCTTCAGGCCTTGGTCTGTCAGTGCTTCAGTTTTCAGTTGCAGTGAGTATACCAATAGCTGCCTATTTCTCTCCGAAGCAAAACAAAGCGCAGTGCTGTCCTCACCGCCAGCCGTACACTACCCTTGGTCGGATTGTAACATAATACACTTTTTGCTGGCAAATAAGATTATTAAACTATCAGGGTAGAGTATCTTTAAATCATCACTTTCTGCGACATATAATGAATGAATTATATCGATAGTATAACTGATAAGAGGCAATCCGATCGTTTTTAGAGCTATCCTCCGTTACAGGAGTATACGAAGGAAACAGAGTGTATAAGCTTTCCTTTTCATTCAAACAGGTACGAAGTGTTACGAACCATCAGACAAGTAGTCTTCAATATGAAGTGTTTTACAAGCAATTAAATTTCATTTGCAAGGCAAGGTTCAGTCGTAGAATCAACAATTTGTTTTCGAAGGGATTGTGATTTTTTTTAAATTAAACGTGGCTTGTCGCACTAGGAATATATATTATTCAAAATGTCGTGCTGCTTTGCATCGGGATGAAGATTAAGGTCCAAACACTGGAAGATATTTCTTGAATCTCCCGAGTATTAGGATAGGCAAGAGCATTTCATAGAAGATACACGTCAAACAGAACAATCTGCTACCGGTAATGCTGGCTTTCCTGAATGGTTGCTAATTCAATATGACATATTTACCATTGAAGGCAAGTTGAATAGGTATTGAAGAATTACTTGCGCTAACTTTATTCAGTTCCTCATATTTATCCGGATTTACTGAAGTATTTACCTACGTCAGAATGAAGGAGACAAAATACCCAGGAAAGTGAAGAACCAATTTTAAAAGCATATATACTAACGACATCATCTTACGAACACCGTATGAATGTACTTGATTCAACGTGTGAACTAGTGTCCAGTTTTAGTAGTCCAATTAAGGAAATGTTTCGTATGAAAAACTTATTAAAGGAACTGTTGAGAGACAGGCAGAATTATTAACATTACAAGAGAAAGTAAAGACTTCATGAAGTACTTTGACCAGAGGTAAATTGAAAATGAACTCATAAAACTATAGTTTATAGTATTTCACGGGCAGTTGACAATGAAGGAAAAACTTGTAGGTAAAAAATACAGATTAAAAATGATCTATAAAATATGCGGAAAAATAATTGACCAATTATGTTTATTACGACATGTAGTACGTAGTGTATGTTTTGTTTATTTTATATTCCTTAACTGTCATGTTCTTGGTAGTAAGTGATACCGTAGTTGGCGAATCTACATTTGTCCAATTGGCATGTGTAAATGATATTTTATTACGAAATATGAAGAGCAAGAAAGCAAATACAGAGAATAATGCCTGATGTAATTTTTACGTTTAGGTCGCTAAATCTGTGGCTTCAAATATCAAAATGTATCAGTGAAACGTGATTCATGCACGATTGATCAAATGATTCTGAATCTAAAATCGGAAGTAGCGCCGCAGCGCTGATGGTACTGCGCACTAGCATGGCCACACTTTCTCTTTATTCTGTCAATCTTGATAGTATGAATGTGAATTAAAAAAATTACTTTGAGATTCACTCCAAAATAGACCTTCCAATTTTTGCCATATTCAATTTCCTGTTGTAAAAAATGCTTACTATTGTGTGTAATTATATGTATTTATTCGGGTAACTGTAAACTTAATCCATGTAAAATCGCATAAATGTAAATCTAAATAAAATCAATAAGTATAATATATTATTTATTTTAAAAGGAACTTTAAACTAATTTTAAGAACAAAACATCTACAATTTTGCAAAAAGACAAATTCAATTAAAACAATGTCATACGTTTCCATGGGTATAATTCAATATATATACAACTTTATTTTGTAGAGGGCGGGGCTTGTGGTTTTAATATTCACGCATTTTTTATATGAAGACGCATTTTACGGCATATTATATTAAAATTTATTAAGTGTGGGTTTTTGAAACATGTTTTGAAAGTTTTATTGGTAAAAAGTTTAAAGACAATCTTATAATTAGCCATACCACCTTATTTTATGCCATCCATAATGCAGTTGTGTTGTATCCTACTATAAAATACACCATATTATTGTAACTATCTTTTTACGAAAATAAAGTGAAGTTCAATATTTAACATGCGTGAAATAGTGCATCTTCAAGCTGGTCAATGCGGCAATCAAGTTGGTGCCAAGGTAATAAAAGTTTATTTTTTCTTACTAGTGTATTATTATTATTATTATTATTATTATTATTATTATTATTATTATTATTATCACTATTACTATTACTATTACTATTTTATTATTCAAAATAATTATATTATTTTTTTTTTTTTTAGTTTTGGGAAGTGATATCTGATGAACATGGCATTGATCCTACGGGATGTTACCACGGTGATTCGGATCTACAACTCGAAAGAATAAATGTGTACTATGTTGAAGCCACAGGTAATGTATAATGGATTCTATTTCATTTTCATGTACGCTGTTCAAATTAATTAAATGAAATTCCCAGATATATCCTCCTGAGAATTTCTAAGAAAGTTATCAAATTTAATAATTTTTTGCTAGAATTGGAATATATTATTCATATCATATGTAATTTTAATCAATTACCAAAACGAAATAAAATTCTACATTCAATACCAGGTAATCATTTTCACTTAAAACTTCTCTCTATTCAGTCACAAAATTTGCTAAAAAATTGATTCCCATAGAAATACTGTTTCCAGTGCGAGGATCAGAAATAATGCATCAAAACAAAATAACAGAAAATGCAGATTTGTAGTAATTTGCGTTCAGTGCTACGCGTAGTTCTTAAAATCTTCACGCATTATATTAAAATATCTATAACGCTTCATTAAAATAGAAAATTAGATATTTTCAACTCTCTCACACTTCGTAAAAAAAAGAATTTATGTAATTGTTTGCTCGAAAACGCAGAATTTCCGGCAGAAAAAAATTTATCTCCGCGCCGGGTAACGCGAAAATGGACAAATCCTGCTACCACATTTCGTAAATTACTTCCTCTAACACATGATGTAGCCAGAATCCATGTTTTGTGGGCCTTTGATAGCGAAAACTCGACTGACGATAATATGTCGTTACAGGAAGCCTCAAGACATTTTCAAACCTTTCTCGAAAATCGCACCATTTTTTTACTTAATCTTTGTTTTCGGATAGCTTAAAGAACGCTTAAGAGGATGGTGCGTGTCTCATGTTCGTTGAAATCCCATATTTTTGAAAATTGCAAAAGTGCAGTTTTTTTGGGGCGGCTTCCTACAACTACAATATTAAAAAAAGAGATTTTTACCTAAATGAAATCTTTTCTTTAAAGATAGTTCTTGAAATAAAGCCATGTTCAACTTTTAGAATATATGAGTACTAGTTTTCGCGTAATTTTGCGCGAAATGTAAGCATTTTTTCCATAAAAAAACGTTCCAATTTTTTCTTTGCATTTTCTCTTCGTATGTATCGAGGAACGATAAAAAATTATGCTAGTCTTATTTTCCGGCTTATTCTCCGTATTTTCGAAAATTGTAAAAAGTTAGCATTTCAAAATCACAAAACTGAAGATAGTTTTTGTCTTAAAGTCAGTTCTACAAAAATGAGCTCTTTAAAAAAGCTCATGTACAATTTTTTGAAGAAACGAGTAGTTTTCGCGTGCTTAGTGCTTAAAATTAATGCAATTTATAAAAAAACATTTTCTCAAAAAACACTCCACATTTTTTCCATGGATAGAATAAGGGACGCTTAAAGAATGCTACGGTTCTCATTACCTTTGCACTCTCGTTGAATTTTCGAAAATATCAAATTTAGAAATAATACGAGAAAGTATGTAGTGTTGTAGCACAATTTCAAATAAATTATTACCACACACACAGTAATAAAAACGTCATATTCTGGCGTACGATTGTAATATTTTCTCTTCGTATGAAGTAAACGAGAAAGTAAAAAGGAAAAAGTGGTGCTTCTTATTAAATAATCATTACACAGTCGGGTAAATGCAACTTACCACATTTTCCTTAGGCGTAAATTCGTGACTAGCAACGTGCTTGTTTCTATTTGTCAATAATAATAATAATAACACAATTTGTTTCTTCAACACTTAATTAAGACGTACCGAAAACTTTTGGCACTAGTGCAGCGATCATAGAACACGGTAAATAATACTTTTCGAAAAGGAAACGCTCAAAACTTAAATGTACAAAAATACTTTTTACGGACACTCAAGATAAACAGAAACAATAAAAATAAAAACTTGTTATTCGTATCAATTAACATGAAATACGACAAAAAATAGACGTCAAATCAACACGAAGGACATGTGTTTTTTCTTGTTTGTGCAGGCGGCAAGTACGTGCCTCGCGCAGTGCTGATCGACCTGGAGCCCGGCACCATGGACGCGGTCCGCTCCAGCCCCTTCGGCCAGCTCTTCCGCCCGGACAACTTCGTCTTCGGGCAGACGGGCGCCGGCAACAACTGGGCCAAGGGCCACTACACCGAGGGCGCCGAGTTGGTGGACTCGGTGATGGACGTGGTGCGCAAGGAGGCCGAGGGCTGCGACTGCCTGCAGGGCTTCCAGCTCACCCACTCGCTGGGCGGCGGCACGGGCTCCGGCATGGGCACGCTGCTCATGTCCAAGCTCCGGGAGGAGTACCCCGACCGCATCCTCGCCACCTTCAGCGTCTTCCCGTGCGGAAGGGTAATTCAAAACCGAAATTTCAGTCAGAAACCAATGATCTGAGAGTTTGTACAATTTTAATATTAATATATTTAGTCTTAACACATTCCATTGTCATAATACTCTTCACTTCTGATAGGTACAGGATAAGTAAAAACGTATACTAATTATAGATCACGAATACATTTTTCTAAATGTTTACCTCATCTTCAATGCTCCCAATCAGATATAAAATAAGGAAAATATATGAAAAAAGTATATTTACAGAATAATATATAAATTTAGATAGAAATAAAACGAAATAAATAAATAAAACTAAACAATTACCCAAGCAACGTGGTACAAAGTATGGATTTATAAATGAGTATACTAGCCGGCACTATCTTGTGCATTGAGCGGCTTTGATAACTAGTAATGAAAGTAGTGTTGAGGGAGAAGCACGTGGAGTGAAGAGGGGGATAATATTTAAGAAAGGGATATGTTTTACAATTGTTTGATCGTTAAGGCAGAAGGTAGTCGGATTTATTTCCAAATTTTGGATTTCATTGTTCTCTAACATATTTAGTTTTTGGCATTTGTTCGCCTCATGTAAAATTTGCCTGATTCTGCCTGGCCAGATCCGCGATCTATCCTATCTGCCTCCCCCACCCCCCGCACCACCCCAAACAGCTTTGCTCGAACATTCTCATTGTTTCAACTCAATATTTTACCTCCAAAGACATAGATTTAGATCTTTGAATCTGGGCTCGTATAGTTATTTATTGAGGAACTTTTATTCCATTCGAAATAAAATACAAGAAAGGATTGCTGAAATTGAGGATTCTTAAATTCAAGTGAGAACTAAATATAACATTTAATAAGATTTAAACTGAAAATTCTTGGACCACAAAACAGTACAATTACCACAACACAATGCGAAACGTAGCAAACACAGACAAGAGTAAAGTACATTGGCTCTCTTTACAACTCTTAGAAAGTTTTTGGAAAATTTACCATTTTTGAAAAATAATTTCTCAGATATCTGTCTCAGATAAGTGGATCCTTATGATATATCGTACTCATAGATACAATTTACTCAGGAGTCGCACTCTGTCAATATTTTGCTGAATAATATTTAGCAACATTGCTTTATTAATTATTGGATGTGAATCTAGAAAGCCGTGACTATATTGTTTCAAAATTTTGAGGTTCTTTTAAGCTTCTATGAATACTACTTTGTTTCATCTAGTTATTCCGGTTCCATCTGCTTTACTCGTTAGTCGAATCCGTGGTCCTGTCAACAGAAAAGCAACTATAATTGCGTTTCAGTACGTTGAATGTGTGCAAATAAATGCTGTTGGCAGAATTCTTTCCATTTTTTGTGATAAGTAACTAGAATTAGTAGCGTACGATATTTATTTTCAAATACGATTTATTTATTGAAATAATTAATGGAAATGTTTACTTTATCACACAGGGTGTTTTAAAAATGCCGAAAGTAAAAACTTATTTGAAGAAGGAACGTGTCGGACGCTGGGAATTATTATTCTCAAATATAAACACATAGTAGAAAATAGGCAATCAGATATTGTTTCGTAATACACGTAAAGAGAACGATACGTGGAATATAATTACTGCAGAATATAATTCCAATCACGAAAATATTCCCGAAATATCATGAAAATATATAAAAAATCAATAAAAATTAAAAAAATTGGAAGAAGATTAAATGTCGGGAGAAATGAGAATTTGCCGCTGAGAAAAGGACCTTATTAAAAACTTTTAGTGGTTCAGCACAAGATTCAAATGTAACACTTAACTCTGAACTGCATTCGGGTAGAATTGACATTGAAATTTCAGATACAACAGACTGCAACACAGAACAGTTAGCCAATAACAACGCATTCCAAGAATATCTAATTACTGGCGACCAGGGCTCGAATTCTGATGACTAGGGTGCGAATTCATATGCACTGCATTCAAATATGCTTTAAAATATACGAAAACATCCACGAAAAAGAAAAATATGCACAGATCAAAGTGTGTGTTTTGTTCAATACAAAATAGGTTGATTTACATGTTGAAAGATACACACTGAATTCAACTTCTATTGCAAGAAATTAAAATATATTTTTCCAAATTTACCTGCAAGAATATTCTTATACACAGAAAAAGTTCTTTCAACTTCGTTTGAGTTTAGGGGACAATACCTAAAAGCTGCAATTTATTTAGCTGTGTATTTTTTTAACATAATGCGTTTCATCCTGTAAAATACAACTTATCTTTTCACACTTCTCAGAGGTTTCTTCTTCAATTTACTTCATTTTTTCTGCTAAGACTTGCCTTATTGGTCGCGATACATCATTGAATGACGTTGCTACAGTGTCCAATAAGTTAACTGCAGTAGTTCTAGATCACGTTCTTCAACCTTGGTAATGATTTTAGGCAAAAGTTATTAAGTGTGTACCTATATATGTCAGGTCCCTTTCGACTCCTTCAACATTTGCATCCATTATTGCTTAACACGCGCCGCATTCGCAATAAGGGAAGTGTCTTCTTATTAGCTTCAACATGCGACCAGTAAGAAGTGGAGCATTGAGCCACGTTGCCATCCAGTAAGGACAGACTGGCGGAATGGGAATTTCTGCTAGTTCCTGTTTGAATAGGCCTTCTCGGCGTAGCTTCGACAAAACTCGTTTCACTGTAGAAATGAAATTATTAACTTCAGGGAGCTACGAACAAATCTCTTCGGCAGTACGATGTAGGCCATTAACACTCCAAGTAATGTGCAGCATTTTGGGGTAGATTACTTGAGGAGCAACTATTGCTTTCAGCTTGCATGCTGCACTATCCGTCAGAAATGTCAAGAATGTTTGTGATCTTTAGCTGGCTACAATAAACGCAATACATCTCTCACATGCCTTTCTATAGTGTCATAGTTTGTTTTCTCTAAGTCTCAGCACATAATTAAATGAGGATATCCTACATCTTTGGAATCCAATTTGCCCATAACTACAATTTATACCTTCCACAGGAAACAGTTCTTTCATCAATTGAAAGCCAGATAAATGAATCTTCTATGTCATCTCTATTTTCTTTTAGCACTTTTTAATAGAGCGGATTAATGTTAATTTTTAATAAAGTGGACTCGTGGGGAAGGCTTCAAATCTAGAAGAGGTTGAATTGTATTTTTTTATGCATTTGTTATGTGAGATGTAGTTTGCAAATCTTGATGCATTGAAATTTTTGGGTACAGTTCATCTGCTTTGAAAACACGTAGAAAAATACATTTATACTATCAAAAGTGAACATTTTCTCACCTGCAATTCAGAATTGCAGAAGGGAAGCACCCGAGCTCTTGTCTTTTGGCATGCCATCTTCATTTTATTTTCGCACTACGCAAGCTATCGAGATCGACAAAGAAACTGAATCAACACTCCAAAACAGAAAACCGGGTCAAGTTAAAGCATATTTTGAACGGGTAAAGAGGGGTATCGTAATTTCAGAGCCAATAACTAAATTCATCTCTCAAACTTCTACTATTTTCACTGCCGACACTTCTGACATCACAGCCTTGTCTTCCGCGCGAAGTTGGGACGCCGACCACGAAACAGTTCACTCAACACAAGCAGAGGGGATCAGGGGAGGCAGTACTTACACACGCATGGCCAATTTGGCGTAATGATTCTGCGTTAAACATGAAGAAAATAAAAACTATTCAAAATAAATATTTATGGAGAATTCTAAAGACTGAATCGTTCATCTGCAACAAATAGATACATAACAACTTGCAAATAGAACTAATTAAAACATTTATCACTAATCAATCTTCTAATTTCTTCAACTTCTTAACAAATTATCCTGCTTATGAACATTTTGAACTGGGAAAATATTATCACATAAAAAGAATTCGTTCCCGCCTCCCCAAAGATATATTTCACTCTCCATAAATTATTTTCTACGTTAACGCTAAATAATACCTTCTCTTAAAAGTCTAAATTTAAAATAAAAATTACTAAATACGTAATAAAATTCAATTTTACTCGAATACATTATTAAAATAAAATCATAATTACCAATAATTATGATATGAATTCTGGCATCTCCAAAAAGCTCTGTATCATTTTATTAAACATTCTGAAAAATTGTAGAAAATTGAACAGGAAATAATTTTTTTAATTAAAAAGGGGGATGCAGTATGCCACGCCGCAGCGCTGATTGTTTCCCACGGAATCGCGGACACGTCGGGATATACGTAGACTTTCTCATGAACTCCACCGCATTATTCTCACAGAGAAGATGCAAATTCAAAAGTCATCTCAACGTTAGCATTGTACGAAGGAGCAAAACAAAATATTAATTTAAAAAATATAAAATATGCAATTATATGCTCTTAAAATGGAAATATGCTCATTCATCATAAATATGGAGAAATAGTATGCACTACACGAATTTGTCTATCGATCCCAAACAACAAGAAATGAATTTGTGTTGTTTATGCATGTCATTATGTTTAAGGGGGAAAATGCAAATATGCAAAATACGCAGCCCACTGATGGCATGCCATCTTTTCATTGGTACATTCAACTCGTAGCTAACTTGTAAATGAATATTTATCACGAGATGTAAATGATAGAAATGAATAGTTATTAAGAAATTTTTTGTCATTTTTTGCCATTTTTCAATTTTAGGTCAATATTCTGGACCTTTACGATATTGTCATTTTTATCTATTTCCTGTTTCCTTTAAGTGTTTTTTTCGTAAGTAAATGTTTCAAGAATTTACAATGACACACTATAACAAAGTTTATATTGCATCATCAGTTCACGACGAAACTCACTACTGTAGTTGACTCTGTTTTCCGAATTCCAAAAATTACACCAAAATTCGGAAACTTCCTCGACCGTTCAAAACTGACGATTGGAAGATCGAAGCTAGGAATTACATTTCCTCCTAAAATAAAAGCTTTATATTATATATATTTTTATATAAATATATTTTATTTAACGTTATAAAATGATTGAATAAATAAACATATTTATAAATTTTTAGTATTTAAAAAAATAGGATAATTCCCCTATTTTTAAAACAGGTTACACATATAGGATAATAGTATATTTATAAGATTTTTACAGGTCATTTTCCTCTTATTTTTAAGTCATTTGTAGGTCATTTTCAAAGAATTTTAGATCATCTTAATCCGACCCCTGCTGATGGCATACCCGATCCCGGAAATGAGAAATTAACCAATAGTATGTCTGAGGAGACACCCATTCCTATTGATGGAAAGACAGGAAACAAAATGTCCAGCGCAGAAGGGGAGAGAAGTGAGAAATAAATCAGTGCATGTTCTTGAAGGAGGATTTTAAGCAGAAAGGACTCTTTATATGTCAAATTTTAAAAAAAGAATTGGGTTATTTGAGGAAGGAGTAGCAACAACTACAGATAACGTTAATCAAAGAGCAAGATTGGAAAACGCAAGATGAGATCAGGAGTTTCAAGCTAAAGTTTGGTACTCTCCTGGTCAGGGTGTATTCATGACTTGCGTCGGTTCGAATCGTCATCTAAAACCGTGCTTCGCTGCTATATGCCTGTGATTAGGGCGGAGGGAGAGGCCGGTGTAAAGCAAACGGGGGTTGGTCCGCGCCGAACATAAAGGGGCACATGAAGCTCAGTTCTAACGGTTTTGCTTCTTCTGATAGAACAAAATGCTCACATAACCACCGTTTGGCGCTTTGGAGCACTCTCGTAGCAATTATTTATCAACAGAACAATTTCGTAGTACTAAAATTTGAAAATCATGCTGCCAGAGGTTGCCAACAATGACTGTGCTCGCACGAACGCGACGATAGTGGGCGCGTGCTATGTGTACAAAATAAATGTGGGCGTTAATAGGTTAATGAAAGAACAATTGGAAAAAGTAAGATGAGATCAGGAGTTTCAAGCTAACAGAAGTCGATTGGAAATTGATATTCTACGACGAACATTACAATAAACAAATGCAAAAAAATCAAATAAATGTCTTTTAATACATTTTTCTAAAATTAATAAATATTGTTGGCAAATTGTATGCTTTCAGTTAAAATGTTTTTCAACAAAAGTTTGTCTAATTGCATTTCCTCTAATATTTAATGCAATGGGTGACACAGGAATCTCAACTCGTTCTCTTCTTCCCTCTATTTCTTGCGTATTCAAAATATCATTTGCTTGTACATCTTTATTATATAAAATAGCACATGCAGTTATTACCCTCGTAATGTTTTTCAATATACTTGCTTTTTCAAAATAAAGGCATGGAAAACGTCTTTTCTACCTGCCAGTAGTTCTCTCAACCCTAATTCTTGTTATTTTATGGGAATTACTGAAGTTTTGTTTTGGTTGTGAGGTAAGATGTGGGTTTGGCGTACGAATATAAAAATTCTTGTGGATATCCCCTGTCCTCCAGGCAACGTCAAGGTTCTGCATTTCGAATAGAAATGTTTTCAATACTTCTGATCTCGTAAGCTCAATCAGAACAGCTCACAACAATTACCAAATTTTCTTCTTTGAGAACACTAACACTGGACATTCATGGAGAAGTAAGTTTTTCTGTTCATAAATAATTCTGCAATATCACTCCACCCCCTCAGGACCTTTAATAAGAAATAAGACCCATCAAAACGTCAATAAATCCAGAGAAACAAACTTTCCTTTAATAAATATATTTTCATCCAGTTAAATGCCTCAACAGAAGAAGGGAATTTCATGAACTTTTCAACATTTCTTGATATCACTTCAGATATTTCAATAATTATTCCACAAACTGAAAGTTCACACTGATATCAGAAAATAACAGTGCATATCTAAAATTATGACGTTGCATAAAATCTGAGGGCTTTTATCATTATTAATAGTGGTTTATGGTAAACCTCTACTACTCAAGCTTACTTAATGATTATCCCACAGAACTTCCAATATACCTACGTATTTCAAACACAATCCTTTTCTAAAAAGCTCTTCTTAAATTATTGTTTACTGAGTTTTTCCTCAGAATTCTATAAGTCTCGCATAGAAATTTGATAGGTATACGATAATACATATTGAATTCAATATATTCCAAAAATTCTTTAAAAACATTGAGACTATTCATGTTGAAATATAAAAATCCATTAAGTATGCGAATAAGCTCACTTGTAATAATAAATGAAAGCCTAAGTAAATACGAAAGTTACGACTATGAATTGAAAAGACAAATAAGTAAAAGCTTAAATGTTCCTCAAAAATAAGAGTCGATTATGCATAAGGCCCTAAATCACCACACTAAACAAAATCTTTCAAAAATCGCAAACTTGCATAAACATGACGCAAAAATTTACTTTCAAGACATTGCAGGGCAATATTATGTGATAACTTCCACGTACAAAATATTTTATATTGCAAGCTGACATTGAAGTATGCTTACCATTGCAGGTTTCGGACACCGTCGTGGAGCCTTATAATTCTGTGCTCTCCGTGCACATCCTCATTGAAAACACTGACTTGACCTTCTGCATCGACAACGAAGCCTTGTACGATATCTGCTTTCGTACGCTGAAGCTCACGTGCCCGACATTTGGTGACCTCAACCATTTGGTGTCCGTCACCATGTCGGGTGTGACCACTTGTCTTCGCTTCCCCGGCCAGCTCAACGCAGATCTGCGCAAATTGGGAGTCAACATGGTGCCTTTCCCTCGCCTCCACTTCTTCGTACCCGGCTTCGCGCCGCTCACGTCTCGAGGCAGCCAGCAGTACCGCTGCCTCACCGTGCCAGAACTCACCCAGCAGATGTTCGACGCCAAGAACATGATGGCGGCGTGCGACCCGCGCCACGGCCGCTACCTCACGGCGGCCGCCATGTTCCGAGGCCGCATGTCGGTCAAGGAAGTGGACGAGCAGATGCTCAACGTGCAAAATAAGAATTGCAGCTACTTCGTGGAGTGGATTCCGGACCACATCAAAACGGCCGTCTGCGATATCCCGCCTCGAGGTTTGAAGATGTCAGTTACATTTCTGGGAAATACGACCGCAGTGGTTGAGGTCTTCAAACGAATGACGGAACAGTTCACCGCTATGTTCCGTCGCAAGGCGTTCTTGCATTGGTATTTGGGTGAGGGCATGGACGAGATGGAGTTCACGGAGGCTGAGTCGAACTTGAACGACTTGATTTCGGAATATCAGCAATACCAAGAAGCTGGAGGAGAAGAGGAGGGAGAATTCGGCGAAGAAGGTGGAGAGTAGTTTAAAAATGTTTACAATATTTACGCAGGTGTGACAAGGAATAGTATGGATGCAAGCATGACCTATTGGGGAAACCGATTTATTTTTTATTTTTTTGTTTATTTTGTATTATTTACTTATTTATATATTTATTTATTTATTTTCAATAAAGGTTTTTTATGTTAATATGGCTCATAAAATGTGTTTCCTGTTGTTTACCATCAAAATTACTGACTCAGAATCCTTTGTTGCGATATAATTTAGAAACTGTGGTAAAGTATAATTTGAATATGAGTTTAGGGTGGACATATAGTAGTCTCAATTACGTAGTGATTCATCTAATTCATTGCATGTGTTCACTTTGAAATTTTGATTCAAATGAACAAGTCATTTGCATCAGGTTTAAATTCTTCTTTGGTATGTATATTTTTTGGTAAGTGATACATGGCACGTAATAACAAACATTAATCATTTCATTAAGGAACTTTCATTAATTGGCGGAGATATTCCAAGTAGTGGTAATAGAAATTTCAGGGTATTTCCGTAGTACAATCCTCTGGTAATGGCTTATTATTATGTGCAGGAAAACAGTAACACAATCAAAAAATTTAATTTAAAGTTTATTATGAATTTATATGTTTACGTTGATTACTTAAATTAAGTTATGAACTTTTGAAAATAGTATAGCAGTGGCGTCTGGTCATCCCCAATGTTGGTGGTTCACAGTATAACGATGCAAAAATGCCGCTCAGACGTAACAGGCAATAAATTCTGACACCAAAAGGTCACAGACGTTCGTTGCAATGTTTGAAGAACAACGTCCTATCATAAATCCAAACGCAAAAATGCCCCAAGTAGAGAAATTTCGATTTAAATACATGGAAATGTACAAAATGTCTAATTCTTTAAATTTTTATACATTTTACTGTAATAGGGTTTAAAGTCGAACACTGTAAGGTTCTCTGCTACAGTAAAAGAAAATTTTTCTTCCTTCTACATAAAGAATATTATTTGCTTTAAAAGTAGTGTAGTCAGAATCCACGTTTTGTGGCTCCTTTATACCGAAAAGGTTTTTCTTTTCAAAACGTTGGTCTCATTTTTCTGTAAACACTAACTAGCTCGTAAACTATTCGTACGATATTTTGAAAAAATGAATTCTCCAACTAATCTGGCCCAAGTGGAAGCCCTGCAATTTGGGGGCGAATTCTTTAAATGTCGAGAGTACTTCTCATAAATCCCCTAGAACATTTTCAACATTTTCTTAAAAATGGTTCAAAGTTTATTCTTTAAATTTCTTGTAGGATTAAAGTGAAATACACGCAAAAAGATGACACACGTTATTTTCTTTAAGCATTTTGTACAGATAGTGTTGCACTGAATATCATGAAACAAAGGCATTTTGATGTAGTCTTTTCATTTATCAAAAATTACACAAATGTAATTTTTGATGTATCTTTCACGTCGTTAAAATTTACGTTCAAGATGTATTTCATTATTGAATATGTTTGTTAATAAAAACTGGGACATACAGAGCTGATCTGGGACATACAGAGCTGAAGTAATGCAACATTTGAATAGAGAGGTGAAAGATACCGCAGATATTCAAGTTCTGAAACATGACGAATTCCTTTCTTATTATAAACGTTTATGGGCAGAACATGGTTTCGAAAACAAAGAAGAAGCCTTAGAAACAAAAAGGAAAATTGATGAAATAGAATATGAGGAACTGGAAGATGCCTTAAGAAAAATAAAAAATAGAAAAGCGAGTGGAAGCGATGGTATTAGAAACGAAATGATCAAATGTGCCTCAGAATATTTAAATAAACGTCTCTTATACTTTCTCAATCTATGTTGGAAGAAAGTGCTTATACCTCAAGAGTGTAAAATTGCAGTAATACATCTTTTCGTTAAGGAGGGACCGGTCGACCTGTGAAAATTATTGAGAAATAAGTCTTTTAAATGTTGCTTACAAGATCTATTAAAAAATAATCGCATCCAGAGTTCGCAATATTGCAGAGGCCATGTTATAGGAAGAATAAAATGGTTTTAGGAAGGTTTTAGGGCGGTCCTTCACCTGGACCAGGCTCCTCCCGATTTTCTTGCGCGCATGGAATACGGTGCAGATGTCGGCACTGCGCAACAGTCTACCAATTTTGTCCGTGACTCCTTTGATGTAAGGTAAACGGGCTGGAAGGCTCGTTCCGTTGCCTCGATGTAGAAGAGTCGAGCCTCGATAGAGCATGATGCACGGTGGAATCGCAGTAACCATTAGGCAGGAAGGTCTTCCTGAGTAGTGCTTTTTCCGACTCAAGGCTATTGAGGTCACATATCAGGGACGCCCGATGGGGGAGGGTAGAAAGGACACCGTTAGAAAGTAGACCGTTTCGTGGAAGGGTAGTGGTGGGAGTCGACATGTATGTAGCGGTGGTGTGTGTAGGTCTCCGATAGACAGAATGGCGGAGTGTTCCATCAGGGCGCCTGTTTTCTCGGACATCGAGGAAAGGGAGTTGTCCGTTCTGTTTTCATGGTGAACTTGATGCGCGGGTGGGTGTTGTTAAGGTGCGCGAGGAAGGTTCTAAGAGAATTGGTGCCATGGCGCCAGATGAATGTGTCATCGACGTAGCCATAGTGTCGGTTTTAAGGGCGCGTTTTGTAGGGCCTGTTCTTCAAAGGCTCCCATGAACAGATTTGCAACAGCAGGAGATAGAGGTGAGACCATAGCGTGTCTTCTGTCTGATCGTAATACTTCTTCCTGTATTGGAAAAAAAGTTGTTGTTAAGAAGATTTGGGTGAGTTTGGCCCACTCATTCGGAAGATGATGCAGTAAGAGGTTGTCTTCCACGATCTTGATTGCGTCACTGACGGGAGCCATGGTGAAGAGGGAGGTGACGTCGAAGCTGACCAGGATATCGTCAGGCCCTGTTCTGGTGGAGCGGATGAGTTCGATGAAATATTTGGAGTTGAGGACGGAGACGGCATATGGTCGGTGAGAGGTTTCAGTTTTTTGGTCAAGAAGCGAGCTAAATATTGGTTGGGTGAGTTGATAGCACACACTATTGAGCGGAGGGGAACTTCGGGTTTTTGGATCTTGGGTAGGCCATAGATGCGGGGTATGCGGTGGTTGTTGGCGAACTCCGGGGCTTTCTTGACTTCGCCGCTGATGGAAGACGCTCCATTTACGCTGGAGATGACTTGTTGCTTCACTTTCCGGTGAGGGTTGTGGTCCAGTTTCTAATAGGTGTTATTGTCACTAAGTATACTGGTCATCTTGGCATGGTTTTCGGCGCTTTCCATAATCACAATGACATTGCCTTTATCCGCGGGAAAAATGCCGATGTCTTCCCGCTGCTTGAGGTGTTTCAAGGCCAATCTCTCATCACGTGAGATATTGCAAGTTGGGGGAATGGTGCGGGTCAGAATTGCGCTTGTATCCTGTCTTATGTCTTCGGCAAGATCTTCGGGTAGCCCCCGCAGAGCTGTTTCCACGGCAGTGATGACGTCATCAGTAAGGATCAGCTTGAGGGTGACGGCGAAATTGTGTCCCCTAGAGTACGGTTGTGGTGCCCGTGTCAAACGTTCCACTGGTCCGGTTGACTAGTGTTTTGAGGAGGACATGGAGCTCCGGCGGAGAACACTTCCGCTGTAAGTTAGTGAATTTTTGCACCTGACGGCTTCTGGTGTCGTCTCGAGAACGATCAACTTTTTGTTAAATGAAGTCCAGTCTGTCTCAGTCATCAGGGCGCAGAGTGTGGCAGATGCTCAGGTGCAATTAGTTGAGTTCCTGCTCAATAGTGGCGATATCCGCCCTCGTGTGATTGTTGCGCTCCAGTAACAGCTGTTCGCTGGTGCGCCATAAGATCTGTTGAGATGATCTGGACTTGAAGTGATGTGCAATATTAAGAAAGGGTACCCCCGGATAAGATGGTAAAAAGTTCCCCTAAGCCAAATGATGTATGGTTGGTTACATTATAATTCCAACATAAAAATAATATGTTTTAAATACTTGTAAGCCCCTGTCTCACTACCCACACCCATATACAGCCAAAAACGTGTTTTTTTATTTTAATTTTTTGGGGGGCAAATTAACACGATTTTATCTGACTAGAAATAGAATAAATAAGAAGACAATTTATACTATTATACAAATTCAAACACAGAAATATTTTTGAAAAAATAAAAAAAAATTATTGTTTTAGTATCATGGAACTGGCTCGAAAAAAATCTCAAACGTTCCTCTTAAAACACTGATTGTTGTGAATGTTTTCATAGTTTTTTGATTGCTGCCAATCTGGGACCTTACTCCTGGAGGAAGGTCGTAGGTGCCTAGAATACGGCGTCTACCGGACAGTCAAGTTCTTGACTACAAAAGCCTTATTTTTTTAAAGTGTGGTCTAGCAATTAAAAAAGTGTTTAAAAAATGCACAAGTGTTGATGAAGAAAATTCACAGGAGATGAAGTTTTAAGATTTTTTCGTGTCTGGGTCGGTGTTCTAAGACACAGTAAAACAGTTCAGAAAAATCCGGGTTCAACCTGTTCCCCATCATTTCCCACATGTCCTCCACTTATTCTTCAATTATGATCGAATTATTTTCTCATAAACTGCAAAAAACTATAGTCTTTCCTTAGCGTATGATATATTTATTCAAAGGATTAGAAAGATTAAAAAAATAGAATTTGTTACTAAGTTCCACAACCAAAATATTAGTGGGTTAAGTTGACGAAGAAAGAGATACAAAAACACGTTTTTGGTGTGTGTGGGTGATGGGACGGAACTAAGAAACTTTTCAAAAATATTATTTTTATGTTCAAATTATAATGTAACCACTCATACGTCATTTGGCTAAGGGGCACTTTTTACTATCTTATTGGGGGGTACCCTTTGGGAACGACGTGGGAGTCGCGGGGAAGGCGAGTTGGCAACGCCTCTTGGCACGAACAATTCTCAGTTGGCTGAGTCGTCTGGAATTTTTGAAGGTACGCTGTCCGTAGAGGTTCGTAACATGGATTTGCAGGCTTCCGCATTAGATTCACATATAAACCTCCTTCGTACTCCCCATTTCTGTCGCTTCGCTGGTGACCTGACCCCTGAATATAGAAAGCCTCCGCACTGAGGTCGTGACGTAGTGTCATGGCGTCCAGAGTAGTCCTAGCCAACAGCGTGATTTGCACTTGGTCAGTTGTTTGGGTAGCAACGGTGTGTTGTAATTTCAAAGCTGTGAAGATTCTTGGACGATCATTCCAATCGGTGAAGATATTCAGTATTAATTTTAAGTATTGGCGCCAGGATATTAGTGATGTTTCTTCTAAAAGGTGATATAGATGTGATGTACCAACCTGCCATGCGCTATCGTGGATATTACAAGGAAGTCCATGTATTTGGTTTCCGAAAATATAATGAAATGCGACGAAAATGACTTACTGAACATAGATGGAAATTCAACCCTTCAAGAATATTCAAGGTAAGTTCATTTCAAGGTATTCATTTTATTCGCATTTCGTCATTTCGTCGCGGAAAACCTTTTAGAACGTTTTGCAACATGCTCTTTAATATTCATTTTCTATTAGTTAGACCAACTTTCAAATTAAATTATTAGAGTGAGATTACTCTTAAATCATTACACAGTTCAAATAATAAGGCTTATTTAAACGAACATTTAAATAATTTCAAATATTTTTAGGTTATGCATCATAGCAGGACATAATTAAGATTCTAATTCAGATCAAATTATTTTTTAATCCGTTATTACTATATGCGATGGTTGTTTTAATATTGTATTTTGAGAATGGTCTTGATATCTATATTCCTTTGCTTTTAATTATTTACTAGGATTAAAAATGTTCTAATTTTATGCAATATTTTACAGCCATCACCACTTTCACGAGAGAGATACATCGTCGGAAACAGTTGTGTATGATACGACGGGTGAAAAATGATTTTCTAAAATCAGTGTCTCTCCATTAAAAAATCTGTGGAGTCTTCCGTATGTCTTGACTTGCCTACCTATCTTTCTAGAAAAGAAACAAGGCGAGAAACACCAGCAGAAAAGAAAAGAAGACTCAAGAACTCTCAACCGGTTGCTGCCGATGCTGATAGTGTGGTTTTGCAGAAGGTTTATAACCAACAGTTTCCTTGTATAACGTTGGAAGCTTTGATGAATAATTTGAGAAAAGTTACAGTGTCTCCAGTTTACAGAATTGTTAAACAATGTGACAGTGTTGCCCTTTTAAAACTAGTGACGAAACCTCATCCAGTGATTTCCCTTCAGTAGTTGTAGATATTGCTTTGAATTTCAGTTTATACAAAAAAATGCTTCTGCTAGGAAATTAATAAATCAAGATTTTCCAAGAAAAATTAACAATACTCTTTAATTTCAGACATGTTGGATTTCTTTTTGATTACAAAAATATTTTACAGAAGACGACTGTGTGTATGAAAATGTATCAAGAACTTAATACTCTTTACGTGGGAGGGGAGAGGAGATTATTTTAAGTTTTTAATGGGGAAAATATAACTAAATTTTGTTCATAAAATCGTAATAATTTTAGCTTCATCTTCATTACGTTTTGCTGCCTTTTATTGTCAATTTCATCACATTACTATAAATTTATTTTAATTGAGAGATTAGATTGTCGGACATTGAAATACCCTGCACATAGTGGCTGTGGATGTGGTAGCTTGTACCAATGTGGTTATAGATCCATTGTGTTTTCAGCATGAAATGCATGCAAATGAATGCCTGTTTTTCATGGTATTTGCCATAGTGGACATTATTCAGAACACATAATTAATCTGTTGACTATAGCAGCAGTTAATACATTTGTTTTAAATTATGTGAAGAAGATAAAAGACCAAATACTTCGTAAAATTTCTGAAAGTTGAAATATTTGACCGGATAATTTATAATTTGATAGTATTGTGTATGTGTTAATGTATTAATAAATGTGACTGAACTTTTCACACATACATTATATTTATAGATAACCCACTACCTTTATTATATTCACACACACTAGCTTGTCAGCAAGGTCGAATTCAGTCGTTGCCTGGAGGAGAATTCTAGCGGCCGGCTGCTCTGATCGGTAGTTTTCCGTGGTTTCTCCGATCAACACCAGGCGAATACCGGAGCAGTACCCTACCAAACGGGGCACGGACCGCGCGCGATCTGTCCTTCCCATTCGTTGTCCTATCCTCTCCTCTTCCACACACATTTACACTAACATGCACTACACTATCACATATCCCGGGAGACCGGTCGGGAGCTTAGAGCTTGTCCCGGCTGGGGCGGTGCCCCGCTGGTGAGAGAGTCCTGGTTAGGGGGAAACCTCACTAGCCGACGGTAGGTCGGCGCCAGATCTCGCTATCCAGCGGGGAAAGATCACCGTCATCTACCGAGAAAAAACATGCACTACACTAACGGGACTAATGACAAGAGCAGTTGACGCGCCCGGAAACACGAAAAAATCAATCAATCAATCAATATATTTTCACTATATTCATTGTAATAATTTAAAATACTTGGGGATGTAAAGTATCTGCCGTATGTTCTTGAGACTCTTAAAAACTTGAAAGTAAATGTATTTAAAACGAATTTTTATGGATTCTTGAAATAAATATATTACTTAATTTCAATGATGTGAACATGAAATGGGGACATTCTTTTTATTTTTGTTATATTTTTCCAGAAAAGGGTTTCTAGTATAACTGGGAATTGCGCATCTGCCCGACGTTCGGACTGGATATGATGACGTCATAAATCAGTGTGGAGGCTTTCTATATCCAGGGGGTGTTGCCTGTGGCCGAGATGCGCATGTCGTAAAGGGTCTATGCTGTCCACGCAATCTTGGCGGACGTGTACTATTTATTTCTAATTCGGACAATGCATTGATAGGCTCACACTTTACGTTGCCCGAAGAAGAAATTCACATCAATAAAATTGTTAAGCTGGGAGGGGGAGACATTCTATAGAAGCCGAAATAAAGTACGGTTGTGAACAATCCAATACAGTAGGGCGTGTCAAATGTTTTGACTCCCTTTTTCGAAATATCAGGGGAAGTCAAAAATATGTGGTTTGGTAACCGATTCACACATATTTAAAATAAGTGAAAATTGCATTGGTTTGCTTGGTAAAAAAGCTACTTCAAATTCGTGATATTTTCACGTTTGGTGTAATATTTGCTACAAACTGTGTTCTCTCAAGAATGCCTTTTTATTATTTCTGTCTGTACTTCTGTTGAAAGGTTAAGAATGTACTTATAGTAATACTAAAATATCTGTAAAAAATTGTAATTCGTAAATGTTTTAAACTAGCAATATTCAGTTGCAGCCTCACATCTTCTGATCTTGTTCTAAGGATATGAAGATCCCTGTCGAAAAACTAATGTTAATTAATTGTCAGAGAGAGAAGGTTCGAGGTGTTGGCATCAAATTGGATTACCAGAACTACCTGAGCGGCACAGAAGACAAATTAAAAATCAGAAGATGAATTAAGAAGAATTTCTAAATCTAAAAAAAAAGAAAGGAAGAGTTAACATTACCACCAAATGCAACAATGTTAACATTTTCTCCGACGAAAATGAAGTTTGAAAGGATGAGTTTGAGGGAATTGATAGGGAATTGATGTTAGGGATAAAGAATCTGAAGGTCTTGAGAGGATTCCTTGTGATGATTCTGATGTCCCTTCTACTACAAATTCAAGACATTTTAATATACGAGTATTATAATTATGCAATGTTGCATTGCAGAGTAATTTATATTGTGTCGGTCTACGTACTACAGCTAGGATTACAACAGTTGCATTTTTGGATGCGGAATTAATTACTGAAGGAGACAGGAGACTTTTGGTTGATCACAATTAAGAAGAGCACAAGAAAAAAATATGACATTACTTGATAAATTTCATGCTCATTGTCGGATAGTAAATATTGAATTTATCTTCTTTGATGGCCGCGAAGGCTTCCCAAATGTTGTCTTACAAGTATATAACTCAAGTCATTAGTTTCCAAGTATTGTGAAAAAAGAGAATTACACTGTTTGCAGTAAGTCAGGTGGAAGATATCTTTTCTATTTTACTCCAGAGAAAGACTTAACGAAAAGTAAACCTGTTGAAGTTATCACTAATCATCTTGTGAATTTCTTAAAGATGAACAGCAGTGATAAAAATTTGCAGGCTATTGGTGGTGACTCAACAAATGTTAACACTGGTTGGGAAAGAGGAGTCGTGCATTGCTTATAGGCAAAGTTGAATCGTAAACTCATCTGATTAGTTTCTGCTCTTTTACTAATTGCTACTAATATGTGACACTTGGTCACAGAAAAATTCGAATGCAAAAACTTTGCCTAAAAAAAGTATAGGGGTAAGATTGGCAACGTGCTTGATACTGATACAGAACTCGAACTAAATCCCTCATATGTCAGAATATCCTTTCCAGAGCCTTTGGTTCCGCTGAGTTGTCAAAGATCTCATTACAGATCAGGCTTATGGTCACAGTATACCTCGTACAATAAGGATAGGTGTACTTCCAAATGATCTGGCATTATTAGAAACTGGTCCTGTAAGCCACTCTCTGTAGTTAACAACTACAAATAGGATTTGTCGCGTATGGGTTTCAAAACACGGCCTTAAAGGTAACAACTTGGAGACGTTGCATCTGCTTGTGGAATACATTGTTTGCAATTAATATCCCTCCTGGTTAAAATCAAATCGAAATTCTCTTGGATGGGAGGACCTCGCCACCTTCTTTATCAATTGAAGCTTCTAAAATTTCTTAAGAAGGCAGTAGCAGATATTGCCTTGCCAACAAACCAACGTTTACCGTGGTTTGCATTTACTGAAATGGTGATTCAGAAACTTTTATTCTTGGAAGACTAAGAAGAAAGGAAAGCAGGGGTCAAAACGTAAATTAAATTAAGGATTGAAGATGATGATGATGATCATCATCACACACCTAGAGATCTCTATGTTCAGGCTAGGAAAACATCTGCAATAAATTAAAATGTAGTACTTTTTTATTTTTAATGTATTTCTACTAAATATTTTACTTCTATATTTTTCAGAAACGGTTATTATTAATTTAAATTTATTTTAGTAATTTAAAAACGCATTATTAAAAATTGTAAGTTATTTCATTATACTTTTTTAAGGAAATCAAAATGCAGAAAATTGTAAAAGAAATACATAATTGAGTGGTGTAAGGGAACAAACTTTAAAATATTTTTCCAATTGAGAGAAAATTAAAAGTCCAGTATTTACGAAATAATGGATTCTGTGTTTATGAAGCAATACTGATCTATATAGTATGAAAATAAATATTTATATATTCATTTGAATTGTTCTTCGGCATACTAAAAATTTATTATTTGAGTCTTCTCTGTCCCCTTTTGTATCAGGACGACAGATTAGTAAAGAACACAGTTCACCTGCCCCTTCAAAACATAACAATGCAACGGACACCTACAGAGCATCTCAAAACTGAAACAATTCATTTCGTTTCCATGGGTTTGTTTAATTAACTTCGTAGTTTCATTTTATATCGGGTGGGTGATGTACATGATTCGGCGTGAAGCATTGGGATATTTATATTTTATATAGTTGGAGCGGTACGTTGAAGAAAATTAATATTGTGGAATTTACAAATATATATCTTCTCAAGCTATATTTTGATTGAAGCTCATAAAAGACAAATAAAACATCGGACGGGAATCTACGCAACTACGCGATTACTCGGCTCCATATAATCCTTTTATAGACACAACACTGCCAGGATGCGTGAGATCGTCCATCTTCAAGCTGGCCAGTGCGGCAACCAAGTGGGAGCGAAGGTAATTCTGGAAATATTCTAAATTAAACAAATGTATAACCTACCAATTATTCAAAACAAATAGTCATTTTAGAGGTAATTATGAAAACACCAACAATTTTCAGTTTTGGGAAGTCATATCCGACGAACATGGCATTGATCCAACGGGATGCTACCATGGAGACTCCGATTTGCAGCTGGAAAGAATAAACGTGTACTACGTGGAAGCTACATGTAACTAAAATTACTATATATATATATATATATATATATATATTACAATATATCGTAATGTTTTTCTAATAGAAAATGTTCTAATATGCATAAACTGTTTGCATCTTAAATATTAAAATATAACTTCATTCTTCAGCTGATTCCGGGTTCACGATGCACCTTAGGGTAGGCTTCCTCGATTGCTGTGCCTTGATGTGATCCGATTCTCTTCCAATCGGTGCGCAGGAATGTTATCGTTCACCAGACAGGAATCGTCTAAACGTTTTTGAGAAACAGTGTTCCCTTCAAAATAAATTCTCTTTTTAAAAAAAAAAAATTCCTGTATAAATAGAGAACATAAAAAACATGTACACCCCACATGATCTTTAAAGATAATTCACATAAAATGCGTAGGTAATTATGCGTTGGACAGACTCAAGGATTGTTGATGAGGACGCGAGGGTCGAAGGGTCGAGCCTCGTCCTCAACGTGAATACGCGTAGCGAAGCGTCACAAGCGTCACACAGCGTCAACGAAACGGATCACAGACTACATTTTTACCAAAAGGAATTTTCTAAAACTAGTGTTTAAATGTTCCGTGAAAACGATGAAGCATTTCTAACGTTCACGAGTCAGTAGTGGAAGATACAGACAGTAGTATTAAAGGGACAGTAGTATTAAACACGAAAGCAAAAGCCGAGGTGCACCGTACACCCGCAATGAACATATTCTTCAACACGCAAAATAATAATGTAGATGCACAAACTTATTGAGTAATTCCTGTTGATACAACAGCATGATTCTTGCTGTAATTCTTGCTATATTTACTGGAGTGTTTAACTAAATATTGTAACTACATAGTGATTTGTACAAGGTGCGTCATTTTCGTTCATATCCTGTCAGATACATTTAATACAAATGAACGAATATAGTCAATTTGTGATAGTGAATATCAAATAAACTGTGACAAATGACTGCATTTCTTTAAGATTAAACATCTGGCAAAGAAAAAAAGAGACTTTTCAAATTATGTCAAGAGCATTTTTACGAGATGCATATTTTTTTTGTCAGTGTCACACTCTTATCCCTCAGTGGAAAGAGATATGTGTTTGTGAATGCAATGTATTCAAACAACGTCTAATCTGTACATGGTATATAAGGAACGACACGAAGATATGTAACAAAATACGTTTTAACCATATGAAACAAAACATTTCTTGCACGTATGTAAATTTGCATAAATATATTTGGTTTTGCGGACAGTGAGAACCAATTTATCAAGAAGAAAAGCTCACAGTGCCAATTTAAATTTTTTACAAACTATAAAACAAAATTTATCAGAACCATTGTTGACTTAAATATAAAATACTAAATGACAGTAATACTTTCAGGTGGAAAATATGTGCCTCGCGCAGTGCTGATCGACCTGGAGCCCGGCACCATGGACGCGGTCCGCTCCAGCCCCTTCGGCCAGCTCTTCCGCCCGGACAACTTCGTCTTCGGGCAGACGGGCGCCGGCAACAACTGGGCCAAGGGCCACTACACCGAGGGCGCCGAGTTGGTGGACTCGGTGATGGACGTGGTGCGCAAGGAGGCCGAGGGCTGCGACTGCCTGCAGGGCTTCCAGCTCACCCACTCTTTGGGTGGCGGCACTGGGTCTGGAATGGGCACGCTGCTCTTGTCCAAGCTCCGGGAGGAGTACCCTGACCGCATTCTGGCTTCGTTCAGCATATTTCCTTCGGCCAGGGTAAGCTAGGTTGAACCAAAATAGACCTTTTAGTGCTGGTAATGTTGTGGAGTTTACCTTAAATAAATAATTGTAACCGCCCAACTAAAACTTAAGGTATAACTGGGTAAGGTGATTCGCGTATTTATGTAGGCTCTATCTTTTTCACGAAACATTTACGATGTAAATTCGATGTCTGATTTCTTTGCAGTTATACCAATCCCTTGTCTTGAATTCATTGTATGCTTCTTCATACGTAACCATACGTACACGATACCGTTTACCGACTTTGCTTACGATTGACGGTTGGTCAGATTGTCTCACGTTTGCTGACATTACGAATTTACATCTTGTTTGGTCACTTGGAGACCTGGTATTAGTAAATTTGAGTCGGTGAGCTACTAGATTACACTGATAGTCGAACTCATATACCTATCAGGATCAAAATGATTTAATTCCATTAGTTCACATCTCGATATTTCAATCCTAAAATTAAATGTACCCAGAAATAATATTCATGAACAAAATTTATTCCATAGACTAATAAAAATATATCAAACATACTATTATTCCATTATTGTTTAGTAGCAGAAAACTATAGGAAATAAAAGTTAAGATGAAGACACAAAACACCAAGAAAACCTTTGGATTAAATGTGTTTACAAAAGACGGGACACTAAACTTGCTGGTTAACACGTACTGGAATACATTTTTTCGGTTTCACAACTACACAGTCACACTTGTTTGGCTTTGGTGGTCAACACTCAAATTGCTCAACTTATCAATCTGCGTTGATAGTGGAAAGCGTACGCGTCAAGTTCCAGCACATCGGATACGAGAAGAGATCAATACCGCTCACAAGCCAGAAATGTGCTTCATGTGTACTTTCAACACACGCGTGCCCTCACACACTTCAAAAATTACTATCGTATTCCCATATCCTAGATGGCTACAAGGGCAATGGGAGGTATACTAGGGATGATGCACCAGTTACAGGGGTTGATTTTTGGAGAAGGGCGCACGGGCAGTGAACGGGCAGGACCGAGAACGCTCGCCGTGTCTTAATGGTCGCTTACTCGTGGCCAGAGGCAATCAATTGCAGAAACCGTTCCGGCATCCACTCCTAGGTAACTGGTAGTCGTTACCTGACGGTTGTTCTCCACAGAATGCAGAGCATTAATAGTGATTAATATTCGAATTCACAAAGAGCAGGAATCGTCTCTCAGTGTTTCCTCTATAAAAAAATGTAGGGAACTCGTAATGCAAAGGCGTTGTAGCAATTGTAGAATTTATATATCAATGCTATAGAGCAAACCGCTAACTTAGTATGCTCTCATATGACTGCACGAGTGTTCTAATTAACTCCTTTCATTGCAGGTCTCCGACACTGTGGTGGAGCCTTACAATTCCGTGCTCTCCGTGCACATTCTTATTGAAAATACAGACATCACATTCTGCATCGACAACGAAGCTTTGTACGATATCTGCTTTCGTACACTGAAGCTCACGTGCCCGACATTTGGGGATCTCAACCATTTGGTGTCCGTCACCATGTCGGGAGTCACCACTTGCCTCCGCTTCCCTGGGCAGCTCAATGCCGATTTACGAAAACTGGCAGTCAACATGGTGCCCTTCCCTCGCCTCCACTTCTTCGTACCCGGCTTCGCGCCGCTCACGTCTCGAGGCAGCCAGCAGTACCGCTGCCTCACCGTGCCAGAACTCACCCAGCAGATGTTCGACGCCAAGAACATGATGGCGGCGTGCGACCCGCGCCACGGCCGCTACCTCACGGCGGCCGCCATGTTCCGAGGCCGCATGTCGGTCAAGGAAGTGGACGAGCAGATGCTCAACGTGCAAAACAAGAATTGCAGCTACTTCGTGGAGTGGATTCCGGACCACATCAAGACGGCCGTCTGCGATATCCCGCCTCGAGGTTTGAAGATGTCTGTTACATTCATGGGAAATACGACCGCAGTGGTTGAGGTCTTCAAACGAATGACGGAACAGTTCACCGCTATGTTCCGTCGCAAGGCGTTCTTGCATTGGTATTTGGGTGAGGGCATGGACGAGATGGAGTTCACGGAGGCTGAGTCGAACTTGAACGACTTGATTTCGGAGTATCAGCAATACCAAGAAGCTGGAGGAGAAGACGAGGGAGAATTTGGCGGCGAAGAAGGAGGATAATAACATAAATGGCATTTGTCATGTGTCCTACGACAATGTCATAGATTATTTTAGGAACATAATGAAAAGGGGTATACAAATGTGAATCCTATTAACTAGGACACATGAATTGATAGCTGATATGGGATGGTTTTTTATTTTTCATATTTTAATTATTTGTATTTATTTACTCTTTTATTATTACTTTACGCTTTTGTTAATTTTTATTTAAATAAAAAATAATGTTTTAACCTTGTTTCTTTATTTCGAAATTCTATAAAGATTTACTTCAATTTGAATGCACATTCTTGCGCAATTTCCAAGTCTTAGGCTCGTAAACACTTAAGCTTTTGAGTCTGTCTAAATGTTTTGTCAGAACAACTCTTTACTTGACAACAATGTAATATTCGACATAAAAATTCATACATAAATATAAATAGGAACGTGGCGCTGTCATTTTTACGTCGCAACAGTGCAAGGTGAACTAATATGATAATGCTGAAATTTACCACAGGCGAAGACAACGGTTTAATCAGGCGACAGGCAAGCAAAGAGCCGTAGATCCAACCTAAAGACAAAGCAAAATTGTAAATATTTATTGACTTATCTGCGTAATTATACCATTGTTTCTTCTCCTGGAGCTTTTCCAGCTTCCGGAGAGGTCGATTTCGACCAATTGCACCGGGCACTCACTATGTCGCTCATGGAGACACACATTAACCTTTACATTAGACACACTTGCGGGCTCCTCAGTCTGAGGTCAACAGACTCACAAGGCTTTCAGCGACAACACACATACAAGTACATGAAAGACCAGGGACAAACAACCATGGCCCCGGCGGGACGGGAACCCGCGACCAAAGAGCTCAGTCGACAAACACTCTACCCACTTCGGTCATCCAGGTCGGCACCTAAGTATTATACCATAACGACGAATTTCAAAGATCTTTTCATAATTTTGACCTGTTTTACTCGGAGAGAGCACTATCTCTAGTTGTAACTGAAGATTTTTTTAACTTACAATCCTCGCAGAAATTTTTATAGCCCAATAAAGAGATACATAACGCAACAGACGTGACAATCTCAATGAATCATTACAAAATACTAGCTTAGTGTGGCTTTTGTATTGATTTCCAATGAAAAATTATAATTGATGGTAATTTACCTTCGCCTGAATTTTATGCGCAGAAGTTGACTTGAAATATATTAATTTTCATCGTTTATTATAAAATTAAGATTAATTAACTTCATTGCTATTAACAGTGAAAACGATTCATAAAATGATGGAAAGGTTGTACATTCTCAACTTGCAAAATATTCTAAAATAATTCGAGAAAGGTCCAATTCCCTGAAAGCACACCGAGACGTGTTGAGGGACATGATTGTTTAATAAGCGATTATATTATGAGATACAAAGAAGAGCACATTATAAATGTTCGCTTAAAAGGTTTCATTTATCAGCAAGGAATAACCAAATTCTTAAAATTCTCAGATCAATATTAACAATTATGGACGTTTCTATGGATATGTTTTATTATAGTAGTTACTTTTTCTTAAAGGGTGGGAGGGGTTGATTGTGCAGAGTAATATTTGGGAATTTTACATGTTTTATACTAATTTTCTACGGATTATTAACAAAAATTTATGAGGTAAAGGTTCATTGAAGACAATTTATAATAATTGTCTCACAAAAAGAGTTAAGATAATTATATAAAAATATTTCAAACATCTCAAATGCAGTAGAGGGAAATTATCCCACTTAAACTGAGTCTTCTATTAAAAAAATAACCATTCAATATGCGTGAGATTGTGCATCTGCAAGCTGGGCAATGCGGCAACCAAGTTGGAGCAAAGGTAAATTACATAGTTCTACAAGACGTATCATTTCAATCTAAATGTATAGTATAAGTCAAATCTTCACCCTCCTAAAAATGTTTGATAGTACAATATACAATAAAATCAAATTAACGGAATACAATGACTTTAAAATATAAACACTTCATACTTTAAATAGTACCAAAATTTATATATATATATATGCAAGGTGTGTTCAAAAAGAAACGGTAATTTTAATTTTTTAGAAAAACTCTAATTTATTCCTCAACAGCAATGTTGTCAACTTCAATGTAGTCACTAGTAGATACTATACACTTATGGAATTGTGTCGAACATTGTAGAGTGTTATTTGCAGTGTTATTTGTCGAATTATTGTAGAGTGTTATTTGCAGTTTTTCCTTCGATTGAAATGGTTTAGAGCCAGTTATACATAAATTAAAATAAACATAACAATGCATGCGGTTAATTCTTCAAGAAATTTTTAATTTTCGGGAATTTATACTGATGAATGTTGTTTTCAGTTTTGGGAAGTCATATCCGATGAACATGGTATTGATCCCACTGGATGCTACCATGGTGATTCAGATCTGCAGCTCGAAAGAATAAATGTGTACTATGTGGAAGCTACTGGTAAGAAAAGTCATAGTTTCAAAAAATATGTTAAATCAGGGCATGAGTACAATAAATAGTGTTATTTTTTGGTACAGCCATAATTTTTTGGTAGAGTCATAAAAGCAAAAAAACTTTTTCATTGACACTCAAGAACAAGATACTATTCGGAAACAACAATGTTGATGTGTTCTAGATATAGTTTTAAAATCACATTTTTAATGAATTCTCATGAAGAATTAAATAAATATAATTGCTCCCAAATATTATAAAAATCATTTTTTAAAAATTCAGTAGATTTTTTTCAAATTAGTCATTTTCTTTAAAAAAGTTACATTCATAATAGTAGTTATGTTTACAGTGTTCCTACTCTTATTACTAGACACATTTATATCACAGTGAAAGAAATAATTCAAGGAGTTAAACCGTAATCTGAGATAAAAGAGAAACTGAAAATTTACTTTTAATCACAGTTTCACAATCATTTCAAAAATACATTTGTTTGTGCAGGCGGCAAGTACGTGCCTCGCGCAGTGCTGATCGACCTGGAGCCCGGCACCATGGACGCGGTCCGCTCCAGCCCCTTCGGCCAGCTCTTCCGCCCGGACAACTTCGTCTTCGGGCAGACGGGCGCCGGCAACAACTGGGCCAAGGGCCACTACACCGAGGGCGCCGAGTTGGTGGACTCGGTGATGGACGTGGTGCGCAAGGAGGCCGAGGGCTGCGACTGCCTGCAGGGCTTCCAGCTCACCCACTCGCTGGGCGGCGGCACGGGCTCCGGCATGGGCACGCTGCTCATGTCCAAGCTCCGGGAGGAGTACCCCGACCGCATCCTCGCCACCTTCAGCGTCTTCCCGTGCGGAAGGGTAATTCAAAACCGAAATTTCAGTCAGAAACCAATGATCTGAGAGTTTGTACACTTTTGATATTACTATCTTTAGTCTTAAAACATTCCGTTGTCATAATACTCTTCACTTCCGATAGGTACAGGATAAGTAAATACGAAGTTATCTTCCATAATTTTAAAAAATGTACACTAATTATAGATCACGAATACATTTTTCTAAATGTTTACCTCATCTTCAGTGCTCCCAATCAGATATAAAATAAGGAAAACATATGAAAAAGGTGTATTTACAGAATAATATATAAATTTAGACAGGAATAAAACGAAATAAATAAAACTAAACAATTACCCAAGCAACGTGGTACAAATGATGGTTTTTTGAATGTGAACATTAGCCGGCACTATCTTGTGCATTGGGCGGCTTTGATAACTAGCAATGAAAGTAGGGTTGGGGGAGAATCACGTGGAGTGAAGAGGGGATAATATTTAAGAAAGTGATATGTTTTACAATTGTTTGAACATTGAGATAGGAGATAGTCGGATTTACTCCAAATTTTGGATTTCAATATTCTCTAACATATTTAATTTTTGGCATTTGCTCTCATGTAATATTTTGAAATTCTTGTTGGAGTCGAAAGTGTTATTTTTTTGAATAAGATGGGAGGCAAAAGTAAAGTTATTCTGTTGTAATCTCCATGCTCTAAAATGTTCATTTATTCTCTGGGAGAATTTCCTCCCAGTCTGTCCTGCAAATGCTGAATTGCAATCCTTGAAAGTAATTGTTTTTACCACACATTTATCTAAATTTGAAATTGTATCTTTATTATTAGGGAACGTCTTCTTAATTTTAAAAGTGCTCTTTAAACACGAGTATTACGCTTTTTGAGGCAACCTAATATTACCCTTTTTGAGGTATTCTAAAAGAGGACGAACCAAAATGTGGAATGCTAACATTTTTTTTCACTTTTCTTAACTGTAGCCATATTTTTAAATTATTAATTTATTTTCTTTTTGTTTAAAAATTTTCTTCATGGTCTGGAGATTGTAGTCATTGTTAATAGCAATACATTTTATGGTATTAATTTCTTCTTAGAAATCTGATTTTTGCATAGGAATCTTACTAAGCCGATGAATCCAAGCGTGAAAGGTTGCTACTTTTTTATGGTACATATGCTTAGAATAATTGGGAATAATCAAATAAGTTTAAGTGGCTTTTGTGAAAACTTTAGTGTTGCGTTGCTTTCTACAGATAGAGACCTGATAAATTTAGTAAATGCTTTTCTTCCATTTCCATTTTAAATTTAATTCTTGAATGAAGTGAATTTTGGCTATCTAAAAGCTGTTTAAATTGTCTGAGGTATCATTCCCAAGACAAATAATATCCACATACCTATAAATTATATTTTTAAGTAAGGAGGTCAAGCTATTAAAAAGTTATTTTCAAAATTGTCCATAAACATTTTGAGAATAGATGGAAAAAATTAGAACCCATCGCAAGCACTTGGGTTTGTTTTTAGTATTTACAATTAAATTCAAAGAAATTTTGTCCAATGCATGCATCAAGAATATTAACTAAATCTATTTTTATCATTATATGGATCTTTAGAATTCATAGTATGTTTAGTGTTACACCTTAGAAAAAGGAATATTAGTAAATAAGTATGTGACATCAAAAGAAACCAAGTTTGCATTAGAAGGAACATGATCTATATTTTTTCAATACGTTCCAACGAGTTTGAAATCTAAATTTTGCAAAAGAGTATATTCTGTCTTAATGATCAAACAAATGTAAAACCTGTGGAACCTATATTTAATATAACGATAAAGAAAGGCAATCAATACTATTGCTATTGTAAAATCTGATACTTTATAAAATATCATCCCCCCCACGTGCTTCTACCCCACCCTGCCTTTCATTTTCCAAATAAATAAAAAGTAATTTCTCGCCAAGTCAAGACTGTGTAGGACGTGTGTATCCCACTCTTTGAAAAGTTCATTCAAACTAGTAAAAAATTTTAATTTTATGTTATTATAATAAAGAAATTCATTTCATTCTCCTTATGTGCGCAATAGGGAACACACATTCTATTACGGAGATGATTCCGACAATATTACCAGCAGTTAATTAATAATTTTAATGTGTTCGTAAATTAGTACCGCATTTATTTATCTTTTGAAATAAGATTTAATAAGCATGAGCTCTGAAAATAAAATTTACGTTGCTATTAGAGTAACATCTCCATCTGAAAGGCTTTCTGTTTTAGGTCTCCGACACCGTTGTGGAGCCTTACAATTCCGTGCTCTCTGTACACATACTAATCGAGAACACTGACTTGACCTTCTGCATCGACAACGAAGCCTTGTACGATATCTGCTTTCGTACGCTGAAGCTCACGTGCCCGACATTTGGTGACCTCAACCATTTGGTGTCCGTCACCATGTCGGGTGTGACCACTTGTCTTCGCTTCCCCGGCCAGCTCAACGCAGATCTGCGCAAATTGGGCGTCAACATGGTGCCCTTCCCTCGCCTCCACTTCTTCGTACCCGGCTTCGCGCCGCTCACGTCTCGAGGCAGCCAGCAGTACCGCTGCCTCACCGTGCCAGAACTTACCCAGCAGATGTTCGACGCCAAGAACATGATGGCGGCGTGCGACCCGCGCCACGGCCGCTACCTCACGGCGGCCGCCATGTTCCGAGGCCGCATGTCGGTCAAGGAAGTGGACGAGCAGATGCTCAACGTGCAAAATAAGAATTGCAGCTACTTCGTGGAGTGGATTCCGGACCACATCAAAACGGCTGTCTGCGATATCCCGCCTCGAGGTTTGAAGATGTCAGTTACATTTCTGGGAAATACGACCGCAGTGGTTGAGGTCTTCAAACGAATGACGGAACAGTTCACCGCTATGTTCCGTCGCAAGGCGTTCTTGCATTGGTATTTGGGTGAGGGCATGGACGAGATGGAGTTCACGGAGGCTGAGTCGAACTTGAACGACTTGATTTCGGAGTATCAGCAATACCAAGAAGCAGGAGGAGAAGAGGAGGGAGAATTCGGCGAAGAAGGCGGAGAATAATTTTGAACGTAACTTGGGGATCAAATATCAGTTTTTGATAGGACGAGGGAAGGGAAATATATAATAATACATCTCCATAAATGATTTTGGTGAATTAATGCTTTTTGAACACTTCATTATCTAGAAAATACTGAACTCTGTGTATTAGGAGGAATGTAGGTTTTTGTTTTTTATATTTTTTTAATATTTATATATTATTTTTTATAATTTGTAATAAAAATTCATTTGAAATTTGCCCTCTTTTTCTGCAATTAGTTTTAAAAAATACGTGTGTCTGTACAATGAATAATGGCAAGATGTTGGAGCTAAGCTAGGTTGATTATAAATATGTTTTGGAGATACGAAAAAAATTCCTTCATAAAGAGCAATAGAACTGTAGCATTGTTCAAACACCTCATTAAAGGAAAATTGGATGTAGTGCTTTAACTTAAAGGTAGAGATTTATTTCTAAACTAATAATACACTACCATTTTTTGATATATATTATGAAACAGAAATAATTATCCTAATAATTGTACATTTTTAACTATATTAAATATAAAGAAATTCTTGTTTCTGCTAAAAAAATTAATTTTTTAAAATATTAGAGCTGGTTAATATGTATACCGTACAGTTTGGAAATTACAAATGGTTTTTTTTGACTAGCATTTTGACTAGACAAAAACGGTTTGACTAGCAATCACGAAGAGTATATTCTCTTTTACAATGTATGTGGAAGCCTACAGAAATTACATTGAAATCTTTAAAATGTTTCACATTTGCTTTATGTCTTTTATGTTACACATTCAATTTGAAAACACCCTATACTTTCAAACTAGTAGATTAGATGTTTATTCTCCTGTGTAAAGTATTTGTTAAAAAATCGGTTAAAATTAAAAATACAGGTGCAGGAACTAGATTAATTTTTAAATATAAAATAATATGTGAGTATGTGGATTTACCAACAGCCTTTTGCAGTGTCGTTCAGCAATTCTGCAACTTCTTCCAAGCTACTACTGCATAATTTGAACAAAATGTGTCTTCAAAAGATCATATTCGGCAAGCGATACTTTTAGGCGTTTTCGCTAACCTGTTTCTTCATGTGCCTCTATGAACGTGTAGTTATTTTGGGACTGATTACTATAGGGGACATCCAACAAATCCTTTTCACCCGGTGAAATCGTGATATCTATATCTCCCGTGAGTTTGAGCAGTTCAGTGTACGAGAAATACTGAGTCACGCCAAAGTTTTTCATACGCTTCGAGAAGGCGCAAATGCTCCTGGCGATGTTGAAAACTAATTAATCCCTTTTCCATTGAAAAATAACCACAAATTACAAATTACAAATGGTTTTTTTTTACTAGCATTTTGACTAGACAAAAACGGTTTGACTAGCAATCACGAAGAGTATATTCTCTTTTACAATGTATGTGGAAGCCTACAGAAATTACATTGAAATCTTTAATATGTTTCACATTTGCTTTCACTTCTTCCAGCTCCCAAGTTAACAAACATTTATTGAGTGCAAGCGTTAATGTCTCAGATAAATACTTCAATTTAAGTGCCTTTAAACTTAGTCTGAATTTTTTTCGGAAGAGCATATCAAAAATGTGCGCAGACTACATTAACAATTTGGAACTGTCTTCGTTATTGTATATTTAAACAACGTTCTACTCATCATAATTACTAGAAATACGTAAGTGTTCTTATAAACTTCAATCTGAGCGAACATTTTCAATATCTTTACGGAAAAAAATAAAATATATTAACATTATTTAAGTTCTAAGAACAACTGGGAGCATTGAAAAACAGATTCCGATGCTAGCAGTTCTCACAACAAAAACTCAAACGAAACATTGCTCGTTTCTTGTAAATACGCCTAGAGATAAACTTGACCGCTAGAGGACTCGACATCTGGCGTAACAAGGAGGAAATTGATAGTATTGTTACGTGTTAAAATCAAAATTTGAATCTTCCATTAAAATCTAAGTAAAGATGTTCAGCCGAGTCATTAATTTAAACACGAACAGTGTATATTAAGTACGATTGGTGTGTGTGTGTGTGTGTTTCCTGTAGTGAAATTGCAGACTGGTTTGGCATTATGAGCTTGCAGACCGCCCGAGGTCTTTCCAGGTCAAATGAAAAGGGGATCAACCCTTAAGGATGGATGTAAGAAGACATATGGAAAACAAAGGTTCACTTTTTGTTCACGGTCCGTTTAAGATTTTCCTCCGGCCTTGACCTGGAACTGATAGGATAAAAGTAGGGAAACATCAGAGCAGCCTATCTCTAGAATTCTCATCCAGGTAGAAGCATAATCCTTCCAGTACTTACTCGATAGTGTGTGAGTATTTAGAGCTTCTGGCACGTCAACCACTGTACTCATTAGATCTGTCAGTGTAGTACGCATTATAGTTTGGAGGTGGAGGTGTACCGGGATCTGCGATTTTTCCTCCCAGCAGGGGACCACTCCAGCCGGGATAATGTGCGGTGCATGTAATTTGTGTAAGGAGATAAAATAGAACTAGGATGAGCAAGGGATGATCGCGCGAGGTCCGTGGTCAGTTTGTTACGGTACAGGTCTGACATTTCCTTGGTATTGGTGGGAAAAACCACGTGAAACCACTGACCAGCGCAGGCCGCCGCTGGAATTCTCCTCCCGAGAGCCACCCCTGGCACCCACAAAGGGTTTTCCTTGGGTTCCCACGACACCCCCCCCCCCGCCGAGGGCGCGTGTGTGGTGGGCGGAGAGGCGCTATCGATCCGCGAGGGCGGGTGGCGAAGACGGGCGTCGGAATGGGGGGAGGGGCGGGGGCGGAACGTCGGACGTCCAGATGGCAGCGGTGGAGCGCGATGGAGGCAGGGCTGGGCGCGTTCAGAAAGGTCAAAAGTAATACCGGGCTGATTGGAAGCTGAGCCTCGGGCCGTCTGCACTCCCAGCGGCAGCGCTAATGGACTCGCGCTCACGCACACAGCGCGGCGGCGGCGGCGAGGAGGTGGCGTTGGAGGCGGCGGAGGCGGCGGAGGCGGCGGAGGCGGAGGCGCGGAGGCGGCGGAGGCGGCGGAGGCGGCGGAGGCGGCGGAGGCGGCGGAGGCGGCGGAGGCGGCGGAGGCGGCGGAGGCGGCGGAGGCGGCGGAGGCGGCGGAGGCGGGAGGCGGCGGAGGCGGCGGAGGCGGCGGAGGCGGCGGAGGCGGCGGCGGCGGCAGCGGAGGCGGCGGCGGAGGCGGGCGGGCGGAGGCGGCGTAGGCGGAGGCGGCGTAGGCGGCGGAGGCGGCGGAGGCGGCGGCGGAGGCGGTGGCGGAAGCGGAGGCGGAGGTGGAGGCGGAGGCGGAGGCGGAGGCGGAGGCGGAGGTGGAGGCGGAGGCAGTGGCGGTGGCGGTGGCGAAGGTGGAGGTGGCGGCGACGGCGACAGAGGAGGTAAAGGCGGCGGCATTTATTTCGATAGCCAGAAACAGTAGTCATTTCTAACTTTCAGAAACGAAGCATACCAGAATAACCAATTTTCTGGAAGTAAAGAACTAATTTTTTAGTTAAATTTATTACCTTCCTTCAATCTATTTTCTTTTATAAGAATAGCCATAGCTTTCAAACACCTCTCAACGTATGATCACGAAGCGCAGTCAATTCGGAGCGGGAGATTTTGTTTGTAGCCAAATTACACAAAAAATACCCATATTTTCAAAATTTTAACCTGACCTTATTGCAAGATCTATTTTTATGAACACATTTCATAAGAAAATATGTATCTTCACAATTGTAGTTGTAGGAAGACGCCGAACTTTTTAAACGTTTTTTAAACTCTCGTAAAATCAGGCATTTCAACATGAGACCTGCATCATTATCTTACGCGTCCTTTCGACATCTACGCTCTAAATTTAATCAACCAGTTGGTGCGGTTTTTAAGAAAAAATGGTAAAGAATATAAAAATTGCCTGTGTATGACATACAATTTTGCAAAAAATAATCATATTTTAAAAAAATTGAACATGACATTATTTTTAGATCTGTTTTTTATGAACACTAACTTTAAGAAAATATGTTTATTTTCATAATTATAGTTGCAGGACGATGCCAAACATTTTTGAATTTTTCTATTTTCGAAAAATCAGGTTCTTCAACGAACTCGAGACCTGCACTATTTCTGCATTCTCTTAAACGTTCTTGACACTATTCAACGACAAAATTTCAACAAAACCGATGGAGGCATTTTGTTTATTTTGAAAATGTCCCTCGTAGTCATGTAAAGTATACCCCAAAATTAAAATATCAGTTTAAAATTCAAGGGGCAATGACATCAGCAAGATTGATTGAGGAATATCAATTTTGGAGAAGATCGGTGAAACGGTTTAGCCGCTACCGTTGATCACAGACGGACAAGCAAACAGAAGTTTTGCTGTCATTCGATTTTTCGGCATTAAGAACTCACAAATATGGCTTCTGGCTACGCCACGTGTTAGAGATTTTTTTTTCTAAATTTAGTAACTGGATTTATCCACGTTTTCTTTGCAGGGCACTTTAATAAGATTTTTCTTCCAAAAATTCGCCGTTTTTTCGCGCAGTATTACATAACTTTCTCTATATTGCGTAAGCGGTAGCGAGAAAGTACAAATATGCTTCCGCTATTAATGATCTTAGAAGTTGGCGCGCTCAGAATCATTAATCAGTTAATCAAAACCTAAGAAGACGCATTCCTCCTTGGGTGATTTTCACCGTCTCATAGTTTAATCTGCATTATCATGCGTTTGGCGTAGAAAGTCTCAGGCTTTTGGTTTTATTTATAATTAATCGTGCAGAAATAATATTTTAGCATGTTAAAGTGGACAATGGGATGACACGTTACCAAGTAGAGTGACAAATTATCTCGTGAAGCAGTGTTTCAGGTTCTCTCTACTACTATTGTTAGCTACCTTTCTTTGATAATTTCAAACCGGCTGACCGGGTGAGTTTAGCTTTGAGTCAGAATTGCCTCTATCTCTACAGCGTCTCTGATCTAGAGGTGCTAGGTTCGAGTATCGAAAATGCCGAATTTTCGACATTAGCTAACATACCTGAGTCGGATTCAGGCGCTTCATGGAGAAGAATTCTAGCGGCCGGCAGCTCTGATCGGTTGTTTTTCCGTAATTTATTCGTTCAACACCAAGCAAATGCCCGAGCAATACCCCCACCCCGTAAAAAATGAGCCACAGACCTCGCGCGATCTTTCCTTCCCCTTTCTTTTCCTATTCCCTGCCCTTATACACACTTATTCTACACTACCACACATGTCGGGACGCCATTCGAGAGTTTAGAATTTCCGCCGGTTGGAGCGTTGCCCCACTGGAGGAGATACCAGATGCCCTGAGTACTTCCGAATGTGAAAATTCATAATATCCCATTTAGCATTTATTTCAGCTTTTCACTCTATGTCAAATGCGTCATAAAAGTAAATTTTCTAATTGATTTATGTATTTGCCTGTTATTGCCTTATCTGAAAGATTCATCCATCAATTAACATTTCTTAACAACATACCACAATGATTTCTTATTCAACAATTTATTTTTAAAACAATGTATCTTTGTTTTACTGACTTTCCCTGAGTTCTAATTGACATCGTTCAATGTACCACCTTTTAAAATGGTAAATTCGAAGCCAACTTAAATTATTACTTTAAAGCCACTCAGCATCATATCCACATTTTCGAAGGGACAAAAATGTATTTAAATGACACGTATTCATCATTTTATGAGTAGTTCTCTTTTAGAGTAATGAGTAATGAAAGGCAATAACTTTTAAAGCTTTTAAAAATAGTTGTCAGGAACACTCGACTTAATTACGGTGTTGGTCTAATAAATGTCATTGAAACGCGGTGCAATTGGTCTTTAATGAAAATAGTATATTTGTATGTAGATTAATTGCTTTAATGTAGGTTTAATAGAACAGTTTTTATAGGATCATTTGCATTTATATTGGTTAAAACATCTAAAGGATTTGCGCTCACGAAACCAATAATTCTAAATTCACTCAACTGCGATTTTCAAGCCAACCAGTGTTGAAACGGTTTCCAATCTGAAGTTATAGTGATGTATGATTTTTTTTTCTCTGAACTGATAAGTAAATGACATCTTCGTAAATTCATTAAGCTTGAATGAATGGTACCTTTCAAACAAGGGGAAATGCAAAATGAATATTAAACCTGTCACTCTAAAATCTGAAACATGCAGTGTCAAAAATATGTAAACTTTTAGCAATGGAACAACTTGTGAGAAAATCATTAATTTTTACCTATATTAAAGTACAATGGATATAATAGCTCATTGAAAGACGTATTGAATATGAAAACTGAAGAATCGCCATCAAAAAGTATTGAAAATCCATGACTGTTTTATGAAAAAATAATTAGAAAAATTACGATTCCTGGTCGAGGCAAAAATAGAGTTGTAGCTTTCCTTTAAAATCGTCCCAGTTTCTGTAGCTGTGTGTCGAAGAAAAGCTCAAGAAGACGGATCTTTTTAGAAACGGGAAAGAGAATACGTCATGTTCGCCTCATGTCGCTCTTACATCCAAGCATGGGAATTTAACTAGGCCCAGGCATTGGGGACACCGGTAGCTGACCGCCGGAGTCGGAGCTCAATCACCCCAAATACATATAAACACACTATGTTGGGATTATAAATTCATTGTATGCACATTTTTATAACAACCAAAACATATTTTTTAATAATCTGTAATATTTCACTGCTTTTCGTTTCTTGTCTTCAGATTTGTTCCTACTTACAAAGTTAATTTAACACAGTATTTGGATGGCGATTACATTGAAAATAATGGATTTTGCCCACAAACGTGTAAATATAATTGTTAAAATGAATTACGTCATGTCACAGCTTGATTGATTACCGGCAACATACTTTAATTTCCTTTCACATTTCATTTTCAGTGGTATTTTGTGGCAAACTCGTGAAAAATATTTATGAATATTTTTCTCTTCCATGCATTATTCATTGAATGATGAAGTGAATTTTTTAAACAATGGAATTTAATTCACCGGATTACGCTGTATATTTGCACATTTAATTAACTTGTAGATAGATGAAGTTTCCCAATACGAAAAAATCAGTATAGAAACTCTATTAGATAAGTTTTCTCTCTTTTTCTACAATGTACTCTTTGAATCTTATTTTTTAACGTTATGCATATCCTTACAGACAATATCATTTTATGAGTTTGTGCTAGCGCTATGTTGCAAAGTTTACATTTGAAATGCTACGAGGTGTAGAGAAATCATTGAAGGAGTTTTGAGAGCCGTGAGCGGGGTTTGGAAAAGAAATGAAAGTAAATATCCGAAGTGGAGTGAAATATCACAGATCGGTGATTTATGGACATAAGGATCGGTAAAGAGTCAAAAAACATTGAAAACCGTCATATGAAATGTGTGATTTTGTACCGGAGAAAAATAGGAGGCTACACGTACCACAGACTTTTCATTCTAAAGAGCAAATTCGAAGTAGCAAGATGCATGAGCAATTTCAACTAGTCCTTTATTGAGTCCTGTTGTTTGTTTCAATTTGAACTATGGTTGTATTAGTTTTTGTGTTGTTTTCTGAAGTATTTTTTGGTAAGTAATGGCATTCATATTAACACATATTTTGCTTTTATAATGACTTATTACTCTTTCTCTTTAAAACAAATACAAACGATTTCATTTTAATGTTGAATAGCAGTATTACATTAAAAAACTAGAACTCATGATTGAAATTCAGTATATAAAACGAAACATAGTTATGAATAGATAAATTTATTTATACCTGATGAATCATAAAGAAAAATTCGTATCATAAAGTTGCTTCTCCATTGTTCTGCAACGAAAAAGAAATGTGGCACCATCACATGTCAAATCCCGTGACGAGACAAACTAGTGGCACTATAATAGCACGTACTTTCTCGACCCAATTTTCACGCTAAATTATGCAAAAGTACTCTATTTGCGAAAAATTGTACATGAAACTTTTGCTAAATCTATTTTTAAGAAACAGATTTAATTAGGAGGAAAATTTTCTATATTTAATATTTTAGTAGTAGGAAGACTCCGAAAAAATGTTGATGTTTTGCAATTTTCAAAAAATCAGGGTGTTTAATGAGCATCAGACTTGCACCATTCTCTTAAACGGTCGTTACACTATCCAAAAACAAAATTGAATAAAAAACGATGGAGGCAATTTTTTTAACATTTTGAAAATGTCCCAGGGGCTTCATGTTAAGTACCCGCCAAAATTGTAGTATCCGTTCCAAATTCAAGGGACCGAGTCATTAGCTAGATCGATTGGGGAATATCAACTTTGGAGAAAATCGACGGAACGGTGTAGTCGCTATCGTTGACGGACAGACGAACAGACGGACAGAAGTTTTGCCGTCATTCGATTTTTCGGTATCAGAGACCAACAAAACATGGCTTCTGGCTGCGCCACGTGTTAGAGGATTTGTTTCTAAATTTATTAATTGGATTAATCCACGTTTTCTTTTTCAGGGCACTGTAAAAAGAGTTTTCTGCCAAAAATTTGCCGGTTTTTCGCGCAGTATTACATAACTTTTTCTCTACTCCGTAGCGAGTAGACATACTTGTCTGGACCTCACATTTCTTAGGCATATCTTCGCTGAGACTCAACTTACTTATCGTTCATTTTATATCGTCAAATATTTGTTCGTTTATACACCGCTACCGCACTCCCAGTGCGCACTAGTATTAAATTAAATAATAATATATTATTGTTAATAAAATGTTAAGAAATTTTAAGTAAGAAACAAATTAATTTGAACAAAACAAAACAATTTTTGTCTCTCAACAACCATAAACCTCTTGTAATTACATTCGCACGTGTGGGCGATTCAGTATATTAAAATATGTTTTATAGGATTGGATGTCAAATGTATACTATTTAGTTATCCCAAAGACTTCATCAGAATTGTATTTAGTAGTAATCCGGGAGAACAGATTGCCAACCCAAGGAAAATAATTTTTTTAAACTTTCTGTAAATTTTAGTTAAACCCTAGTTTAAAATAAACTTAAGAAGTAAACATAAACTCATTTGAGAAGTGTCGCGAAAAATTATTTTTCACAAAATATAAGAGATTTAAATACTTCAATTTTTATGTTGGCAAATCCAACGCTGCGACTTACAGTTACACAGGGAATTAGAGACTGCGCAGTTGGCAGTCCTGTGCGTAACTCAATCCCGCCAGGGCAGGCGGCAAGCGCGGACTTTTGTTACGGTGGACGAAGTTGAAATGTGGGCCCTCGTAATTTGAATCCAATTAAGCTTAAATTAGCCTGGGGCGGCGGGCGCGCAGGAGGCAGCGGTGGGGGCGGAGGAAAAGGAGGGTTCACTGGAGATGAAAACGGAGGTGACCATCGGGGCAGAGTAGGTGAGACCGTCCGAGCGAAGCGGGAGGGGCTCATCACTGATGCCAGTCCTGGAGACAAAAAAAAAAACAACACTCGTATGAATTTTAAAAACGTTACAAAATTTCAAAATAGAAACTTTTACAATGCATTCATTCTATATTTTCAGTTTAATATGTTCAATATTATCACGCAATCGTGATAAATTTGGAAAAAAATCAAATATCTATTACAAAAAAACTGAAGTATGAAGGCGTGCACATAAATATATAAAAAATACAATTGATTCTTTGTCTCAAAAACTTTTGAACCAACTGATCAATTGTTACCAAATGTTACACGAATGCTTTGAGCGGCCGAGTAGAATAATTATGGCTGGGTTGCCATTCGAAGTTGTTGCCCTAAAATGTACGTTTCGTTTTATCCATCTAGATCAATAGAATTCGCAAAGCATCTGAACGCCATTGTCACTAAACAAGCGGAGGGTTTGGGCGAAGTGGGAAAAACGAGACGGGAGAGGGAGGATGGTATTGATCGGTGTTTCCAGGAGCGTTAACTGTTAAGGCTCGTCAACCATTAGCCTCGTAAGTGTAGTGTAAGCTTTTATTCCGGGAGATAACGCTCACCTTCTCCGCTGGATGGTGAAATCCAATGCCGACCTACACGGCGGTTGCAAGTATTTCTCCAACCACGTATCTCCCACCAGCAGGACCCTGCAGCAGCCGCAACAAGCTCTACGCTCCCGACTGGTCTCCCGGCATGTCTTGTAGTATAGTGCATGTAAGTGTAAGTGTGTGTAAGTAAGGGTGAAGAAGTGTTATACGATTGACCCTCCCGCCAATTGCGAGGTGTGTTATGTAATTCGATTTATTCAATAAGGGAATAACGCAGAAGAAATTCACAAAAGAATGAGCCGAGAACAAGGTGTAAACTTTCAAACAAATGAGGAATGCTGGCTTCTAGAGATATCCCCACCCATAACAACGCTGACCCTCACAGTGATGCTGCGACTAGACAACATCTGGGGAAGATAGGTCATGATTGATCATCGCTCGCGTAGTCCGACCTAGTGGCGAAAGACCTTCATCTCTTCCCCGAATTGAGGAGATGCCTAGAAGGCAAAAGCTTCCAGGACAATGAGGATCTTCAAAGCAAAGTTCAGGCCTACCTAACATCCTCGGCAGCAATGAAGATGGAATTGTACACAATAAGACAAACATTTGTATATTAATTAAATATAATAATTAAATATAAAAGTGACCATGTTTTTACTTATCTTTTAGTTTTAAATTCATATTGTCGTAATGTTTGTCTGTTTAATGCAGTCCATTGGAGGTTGTACAATTGATTGATTAGTGAATACGGGAGCGTCAACTGCTAACGTCATTTGTCCGGTAAGCGTGGTGCATACTTTATCGCGTATGGTGGCAATGATATTCCCCCGTCAAATGGCGAGATCCGGCGCCGACCTACGCATCACATTGCGGTTTTTCCCAAATGCAAGCATCTCACACCAGGAGGTACCGCCCCTTCCGGGACATGCCATCTGGTCTCCTGACAAATGTAGTGCATATAAGTCTGTATATAAGTAAGGGGTGAGGAAAGGACACGGAGGAGGAACACTAGAGCGCAAGCTGCCCGTGGTCCGTTCGTTACGGCACTGTTCCGACATACTCCTGGTGTCGATCGGAGAAACCACGTAAAACTACCGGCCGCTAGAAACCATCTCCGGAAGCTGAACTCGACCTGGCTATATAGCTAGTGTCAAAAATTCTGCCACAGTCGGGACTCGAACCCTGCGCCCCTCCGGTCAGTGACACTGCAGTGACATCAGTTGGTGCCCTGAGTCACCTAAGGTGGTTTAGAGGTTGAAAAGACGGCGCTTGTGCATAGGTGGTGGTGCCCGGGATGTGTATTTTCCGCGCACGCTTTCTTGAGCCCTCGTTTCAATACTTGCGAGAGGAGCGAGGCGTTTGATTAATTTGACAAAAAGAATATTACATCAAATTTGTAGTACTTTTTCGATGCAAAATAGTTTCCATTTCACGGCAGCGAATATTTTAGATTATCAGATTTCGTCTATAACGCTCGTTGCTATCATTTATTCTCGTATGTATTTGGCGTTATTAGGTCTGTAGTCCGCCTTCGCCGGCCAGATAACGGTGTCCCCCTTGCCTGGGGCTAGTTAAATAGTCGTGTTGGGGGTAAGAGCGGCATGAGGCGAACATGACGTATTCTCTTCACCATTACTAGTAAGATCCGCTTGAGCTTTTCTTCGTCACACAGCTACAGAAACTGGGACGATTTTAAAGAAAAGCTACAACTATATTTTGCCTCGACCGGGAATCGAACCCGAGGACCACAGCCTGGGAAGACGGTACGCTACCCATGAGCCATTCCAGAGGTCATATTATATGTTCTTAATTCAACCAACTTTAGTAAAGGAGTGGGTAACATGCACCACACTATCACATATTCCGGGAGACCGGTTGGGAGCTTAGAGCTTGTCCCGGCTGGGGCGGTGCCCCGCTGGTGGGAGAGTCCTGGTTAGGGGGAAACCCCACTAGCCGACGGTAGGTCGGTGCCGGATCTCGCCATCCAGCGGGGGAAGATCACCGCCATCTCCCGAGAAACAAACGTGCACTACACTAACGGGACTAATGACCAAAGCAGTTGACGCACCCGGAAACACGAAAAAAACAAACCAAACCAAACTAGTAAAGGAGTGGGGGTAGGTATTCCTGGGCTCAAGAAAACATGCGAGAGTTCTACCTCCCCGCGGAGACGAGCGCGAGCGAGTGTTTGTGCGCGGACAGGGGGAAGGAGAGGAGGTGGGGGAAGAGGAAGGCGCGGCCGTTGACAATAGGCGCAGGCTCGGCCGCACGCGGAGCCGAAACGGAAAAAAAAAGAAGGCGGTGGCGGCGCCGGTCTACACGCGCGTGCGCGCGGCGGAACGCCCCCGCCAAATGGTAATTCGCCGTGATGTATCGCGGGGCGTCACGCTGCACGCACGCGCTTCGCCCGGCGGGCTCGTCTCGCCCCCCCCCCCCCAAATGAGAGCCAGCTCGCCGCCTAGGACGATCCCGCGGAACTCGTTTTGTAAACCGTGCTTACACCACAACGTCCCGCTGTGTATGCAGAATGACTCGTCGTAGCAAAGCAGGAGGCCCAGCACGCTCTGCACAGCGTTTTTAATAATGATGTGAATTTCTTGGAGTCTTCTGAGGGAGTCACTGTCTACAAATATACCACTGGCACGTTTGAAACTATGTGTGGTCAAGTGGTGAAAAGTTTTCATCCACGCATTACCAGGATTTTTTTACCACTTTTTTACCGTACCAAGGAAACCATTTACATAGTTTCCTCAATTCCATACGGATATCTTAAAACAACTGCCCATATATCAGGTACCTTTCTTCCTGAATCTGCTTCAATTTTCAACCCTAGAACCGAGCTATACACTAATATTTACGTCAGTCTCTGACAACCTCAAAAGCCGTATACAGCATGTTAGAAGTAAGAAGATACAAAGGGAGAGCCCGAGAGAAAGGCAATGAGAGTTAGAGGCCGAGAGAGAAATAGTTTTCCCCCGGCTACATACTTCCCCACGTCTTGAAGACATCGTACGAACGAGAAAGATCTTGTTGCCTCCTGTCCTTCAGTTCAGAGAGAGCTCTGCAAACGTTTTTGTGAGACGTTCCACAAATGTAATGAAGATGGGGCGGAGTGACCGTAATTTCCTTTCGTACAGGGATAAAATCGGCGGCGATGGTGTAACGGTTAGCGTGGGCTGTTATACCCAAGTTCGCGGGTTCAAACCCGATCGAAGCCGTGAGTTTTTAAGGGCGAAAAAATCCTTCGTACGCCTTCCTTCGGAGGGAAGTAAAGTCGGCTGTCCCATGTTAGTATATCTACTGCATGTAAAAGATCCTCAAGCCTAAATGAAGTCTCTGAGCTAAATTCAAACTGCCTGTTTCGTCGCCCATGTAATACCTTCTTTCAGCCCTAGTAGGTAAAACAAGAAAGCATTGTAATTTTTCGGCGGAAATTGGCGGTTTTCCAACGGAAAATGTTTTACCGGGATCTGATAAAGTAAAAAAATATATGCAAATCTTGTTCCTAATGTGTCACAAGTTCCTTGTAATTATTTCGTCTAACATATGTAATTAGAATCCACCTTTTGTAGGTCCTTCATAACGAAAAATCGATTAATGGCAAAACAAATTCCGTCTCCCCGTCTGTGGCCAACACGAGCCCCTAAACCGTTCAGACGATTTTCTACAAAATTGACTCTCCTGGATCGACATGCACAAACTCCAGACACTGAATGTTTGAAACGGATATTTTAATTTTTGATAGAACTATACATGAAGTCTCATCATTTTCAAAATTTTCACAAAAATAACTCCAAATTGATTGATTAAAAAGTTGTCCGCAGATAGCGCAAAGAACGCTTAAAAATTACACTAGACGCATTGTCGTTGAACTCTCCAATTTTTCAAAACTTGCAGGTTACAAATAATGTGAGGACAATCTAGTTTTCTAAGTGTTGGAAAAGTTGAAATTAGCAGTGCACTAGTTTAGTACGAAGCACATATTCTTACGAAATATTCGTATCTAAAGCCAAAGCGAATCATAAAAAATGCTATCTTTTGGTGTGAATATAAGTTATTATTATATTTCACATGTGTATATATATATATATATATATATATATATATATATATATATAACCAGTATAATAAATGAATATATAATAAATAAATATATAACATATTAAATAAATAATATATAAGGACATTAGATATAAATTTAATATAATATATACACGTATTTCAAAAATATATTTTCCACCCTCTATATCTCTAGAGGCGTAAGAAGTACTGCAGGAAAACAGATGCGTCAAGCGAAGCTTGTCAGGAGTGATTAATGAATCTGTGTTCGAGCATGAAAGTCCCTGAATCACTTCAGCTCACTTCAGCTGTATAGGGAAGAGGATCCCAAGAGGGACATATTACAATGTACTTTAACGAAGGGAAATAGGCTTCTACGGTGTAATGCGTTAAATTTATCATCGTTAATCCGACATTAGCATGGCGATTTGCGTTTGTTTGGCAAGCCTCAGGAATGTATTTCCATTGATTTTCACGGACGCTCATTGGAAATTTTTGATGAGAAGTCGTTGATCACTGGTGTGATTCAAATGACCCTGGTGCCAAAATTCAATTTTTGTCTGTAAACAACCCTTTGTGATTTGTAAATTACGATGATTGGATTTGCGAAACAATTATTCAAATCGTTAGTTAATAAGAAATATGAGAAGTATTAAAACATATTAATCTGGTTAACTCACTCCGCCATTATGAGTCATTTGATTATTTTCTTTCAGTCACCGCGAAAGAAACATTTTAAGACCAACATGTTTCTTGAGTAATGGAGAGATATTCCTTTCCCTTGATTTAAATACATCACTTAAAAATAGTGACAAAGTAATATATTTATAAGAAAGAATATCAGAGACGTTTCTCATCTATGCTAATAGGGATTACTTGTAATGATTTTTGTAAAATTCTGAGATTATTATAAAGTCGTAGCACAAAAGGTAAAAAATGTAAGTCAAAACTTAAAGTGCATTTTTTACTTAAATTTGGAGAACAAATATTGACTTCAGAAACGAAGATTCAGCCAGAGAGGATTCAGAGCTCTTCATATATTTTTATTTTTATTATAGCTTTTAAAACAAAAGTCATGTTTCCTGCGAAATGTCATTTACAAAAATCAGAATGTTTAGAGAAAATTAAGTCGTGAACATTCTGGTAAGCAAGCATATCACCAGGAGCGGGCAAACCTTGGAATAAATAAACTTGAATACCGCTTTACAGCAGGTAATTGTGAGAAAATAAAACGCGAAACAATATTAGTCGAACAAGAAGTATTTTTCGCGGTTTCCACTGTTTATACATGTTGAAACAACACGAACAACGGAAGCAAAGCAACCCTTCCGCACACAAAAAGAAGGAAGGCTGGTTCACTGCACAGCCGCTGGAGGCGCCGCAGGCGCGGGCGCGCGAGATTGCGCCGGAAATGAATACACGCCGCCGGAAGTGGCAGTTATGGCCCCTCGAGACGGATAGAACCTCTTTTACTTTTTCGCCAGCGTTGTTTGTTGCCGCCCTTTTTTTCGTGTCCTGTGTGCTCGCGCGTCTGGAGGCGTCTCTTGGGGCGGAATAGCAGACGCGGAAAGCACGTTGCAGCGCGAAGACACTCCACGTGGACCAGCGCCGGATTCAGGAAGTTTTCCAGGGGGGTCCAATTTCAGTTCACATCCCCACGTATAGTTTTTAATTGTTAGTATGAAATAAAAAGGTAAGAGTACAGCCATAATGGGAATTCTGCATTACATATGAAGATATAATAATAGTAATAATAACAATAATAATAAGAATAATAATAATAACAATAACAATAACAATAACAATAACAATAACAATAACAATAATAATAATAATAATAATAATAATAATAATAATAATAATAATAATAATGTCAGCCCCGTGGCACAGACGTGGCACTGCAGGTTCGAGTCCTGCGTAGGCATGGTCGATTTTGCGATTGTCCCTTCACCCCTCATCAACATCCAATCACCTCAAAATTCATAATTCAAGGCGTAACAATCTTGTCTTAGCAAGGGATACCACCGAAAAGCTGATCCCCATAATGACATACGTTAATCTCTCGGGGATAAATATGACTGGACCTCGGAAGATGACGTGTAACGTGCTCGTAAATGGGCGATATGCATGTAATAGTAATAATAATAATAATAATAATAATAATAATAATAATAATAATAAATACAATATTTATACATGCCTTGAATATAAGAAAATAAGCTATGATCTAAAGTACTGGATGAGTACTAATAAAGGAATATGAAGACATACAATAATAAATACGACAAGGAAAATGACAAAAAAAGCTAGGTGAAGAAACGTGGAAAAGTAGAAGTAGACATAGAGTATTGACGAAAAAATGGGCTGTTTGGAAAGCGAAAATGAACAAACAGTGCAGTGTAACGATGGGGAGAAAAGAAATTGGAGAAGGTAAGAAAGAACAAGAGAAACTATTTGCCCGAAGTTAACAAGGAATAACGAATTAATACCAGCAACAGAAAGCGAAATGTAGTATTCATATAGTTTGCAACTGGCAATGTTTGTGAAAAAAGAAATAAAGAACACTTGGAGATAGAAGGAAAGAGGCAAAAGGGAAAGCAAAACCCAAAAAGGATCTCCAAGCAACAAAAGGTAGACGTCGGGGAGAAGGGGATCTCTACGACACATGTGGGGGAGCTGCTTTATGATTTCGGGGGCGACGCTTGTCGTGAATAATGTACGAGAGAGGGGTGAGGAAAGTTTCTTGGTCTCGAGAGTGAGGTCTTTTTAGGTGCAACACAAACCTCAGAGGACTGTTCCGCAAAATCAAATTTTAATTTCAATTGCCTAATTAATTTTATTTCGGTCACAAATTCTTTAGCATTTTAGTTCTGATTAAAAAGAAGCTCACAAAACTAATTGAAGTACCTGTATTTACAAGTAAAAAATATCAAACCGGTAGTACATTTGTAAATGTATTATTACTTACAAATTTATTAGTACTTACTAACTAGTAAGAATACATGTATACCATTCAAGATAATAAAATGATTAAAAAATGATTAAAAAAAAGATAACTAGTAAGAAGAACTTTATCTGTGTATGTAAATGAATCGAACAGTTTGGTGGTTATTACATCAATTTTCCTGATATGTTAATAATGCGATACGATTGCAATTATTATTGCCTAAAATATTAAATTAATGTATAAATTTATGTTTGATTTCTACAAGAATTAATTCTAGAACGGTTTCCATTGAATACATGAAAGAAGTGAGTAATTTTGGTTCAGAAAATACAATTTATTAGACTTGTAATGAAGTTGAAAAGACAAAAGTGAATGCTCATTTGAATTATATATTTCACATTCATTTTAGTCTAGAAATTTACAACAGTCTAAATTCATCTCAACAACTAGCTAATTAACTACCGACACGTACCGGAAGTTAGTTTGTACCTCACTTAGTCATAATATATAATTCGTTTTGCACCGCTCAACATTCTATCGGTAGTAGTCATGATATGTGTTGGTGTGGCGAGGATTTTGGTATGTTCCTCATTTGTTGTGCCTAATATTGAAGAACACATAGCACATAATTTAATTATGTATACACTTTGTTGGTGGTTGAAAGGTACATAACTCCTCTTAACAAAATTTGTAAATGTGTTCAACTGTAGCCAGATATTGTAATTGTATCCGACACGTGTTCTTTGTAGCATTATTGTAACTGTGTTTTTCTTCCTCCTCATATTATATAGCCCTGATGATGGAAAAATATTTTCCGAAACGTCGGCAAACAACCATGTGTTAATTATTTTTATTTCTACTGACCAGCCTCGTCAACCTGCCTTCAATATTCAATAATTTTAATTTACATTAAAATTGTTGACTTAAAGTATCTGTGAATTTAGCTAACTGAATATAATACACCATTTGTGTAGGTAACTGAATGTTACCAGATTTGGCATTTAGTGTATCACACCTACAACCATTTCCTCAATTTTCCACATTAAACGCAAAGTGCAATAAATTCGCCAAACGATTAGCAGATGCACCAGGTTTTCAGTACCATTCAGTGAATGTAATGAAGTAGATTACATTTCAAATCAAGAACCACAACAACAACTTTCACCACCATTATAAAAATTATTTTCAGATAGAAGATATTGCAAGTGGTCAGAATTTTTTCTCACTGGATGAGAAATGTGTCCGTCAACCAGAAATACCCCGCTTTCTTAACATTTATACTTTTTATATGCAAAATGAATTAACGGGAATTCTAACATTAAAGGGAATAGGTAAATACATTTATTCACTATAGCATTTATTTTAGAAAGCCCAAAAACGTCCTTTTTAAAATAAATGTTTTTTGCCCTTTTTAAAATAAATACTATCGTGGGTAAATGTATTTACCTTTTCCCTTTAATGTTAGAATTCTCGTTAATTCGTTTGCATATAAAAAGTAAAAATGTTTAGAAGGCATCCATTCACAAAATGAACTTTTTACAATCAACCAGACAACAGAACGCTGAAATTATTATTGGAAGAAAAAAAATAAACGAAAATCAACGAACACTGAATCCACGATACATATTATGTATTTATTTAGAACATACAATTCCTATAAATAAACTCCCCACTCTTTCTCACCTTTCTGACAAGGTTTACCCGAACAGAATCTCGCTAATGCACTAACAGAGCCCCTGAGATCCTAAAAATGCTTCATTAAGCTCCGTAATCGATAAGACCGCCGGCGCTTAAGCGAAGCTGCGGTGAGTTGCGAGAAGCGAAATTCCTTTTTTCCTTCAAAAAAGAGCGATTCCTATTTTACGTCGGTCGAGAGTTTTAGCTCGGGGCTTCTGCCCAGGAATATTCGGTGAAGGAGATGGATATGGCTAACGAGTGGAGAAGACTTTCAATTGTTCTCTCTGCGGCCCGTTTTACACAGCCTGGGGATGAGTTGGAAGCATTCCGGGGATAAGGGAGACTAAGAGATGGCTTCAATTTGAAGCAAAGGTGTTACAATATTGAGTCTCTTTCAAAATCATACAAATGATGAAGATGTATCATATATTGCTAAATTATAACAAATTAAGAGAACTGACAAAATGCTTAATCATATTCTCATAACTCTGAATATCTATAACGTATCTCAGGCGATAATAAGGGAGATTTGGAAACTGAAGAATATTACCTTGAACGACTATTAATTGAAAAATACGAACAATACATGATTAATTTAATATCAATTTGGGATAATATTAATCAAAACACATTAGAAAACAAGCAAAAGATAAACGGAATAGATAAAATTCTAACGAAAATATCACCCAGAAAATTATTCGTCTCTTCTAGACGCTAAACACAATTTTTTAAGCGTGCTTTATCCTATCAAAAAAAAAATAATCAAAAAATTCAAACCAAAAAACTTTATCCAAAAATTTAATATAAAAGCAATTTCTGAGAAAAAATAGAAAATGTAGTTAAGACTACAAATAAAGTACCCTCCAAAATCAAAATATCCATTTTAAATACGCAGGTTTTTGAGCTCGACCAGACCGATCGGGCATTATCAATTTCGAATAAAATCGTCTGAACGGTTTGGGTGCTAGAGTTGGCCACAGAAGAACAGACTGACATTTTGCCGTAAACACGTTTCTCCATCAGGAGATCAGGACCCACAAAACGTGAATATTGACTTCACGACATGTTAGCAGAAGTAATTTCGGCAAGTAATATGGCAATACGATTTATCCATTTTTTATATTAGGGCCACACAATTCGAGTTTGTTTGTTTTTACCAAAAATCGCCACATTTCACTGCAGTATTAGAATACTTTCTCTTTAGTACGTAAGAAAGTAGTATGACGAGAAATAAACAAGTGCCGCAGGATGGTACACACTTTCTTGTGCTGGTTAGTTTTCTAATAAATTTAATGTGGACTAACTTTTCAGTTTTACGCTACCGTCTACCTAGCTGCCACCTATTGTTGCCTAAAAGACATTTTTTCAGTTTTTCTCAATTTTGTGACTCCCTAATGGTAGAACCGAATTATGACTTAAAGAATATTATTGAAGAGTAAAATCTGGCTCTCTATGCACATTTTCTTTGAAGAAATTGAAGACGTGTGTGAGAAAATGTCATTTGAGCATTTCTAAAACTGCACAATTTTGAGTTTATCTTAAAAAGAACTTTCTTTAAAGAATGAAATTAACACAGGGAAGAAGAAATTAATAAGCAGTTGGAGATAAAACATGAAATGAAAAAAAAGATCAAGAATAAAAAATAAAAAGAAGAGAAAGAACAACAACAAAGAGAAGGAGGAGGAGGAGAAGGAGGAGGAAAAGGTTAAACAGAAGGAGGAGAAGAAGAAGGAGGAGAAGAGAGAGTACAAAGAGGTGCAGAAGGAGATGGAGAAGGAGGAATTAAAGGAGGAGAGGGAGAGGGAGAGGGAGAAGAAGAATCTGTAAGTTAGTGTTTAGCGTTTGATTCCCAGCGGCGGCAAGGCATGGCAAAGGCGCCCCTGTTCTCTGGAGCGCCCGTCCTTGTGGGCGTGTCCGCGCCCTCTGTTTGCCGCGGGGGGGGGGGCGCGCGCCCGTCGCCTCCGCCGCCACCAGCTCATCGGATTTGCTGCCCCTCCGCCCGCGCATATCCCCTGGCGAGTGGGGGAGTGCAGGTTTGCACAAGCCCGCAGCTTATCTAATGCCGATATCAATTTCGGCAGAGGTCTCGGCGACTGGGAGACGCCAGTTCTCGTCCGCCCCCTCCGCCCGCTCTTCCAACTTCGGCCCCCGGCCAATCCACCTCTGCTTCCACCTGGTCTCGCTTCCCCGAGCTTTCAGCATCTCAGGGAATGGAGTTGATTCCCAGTTAACAAAAAAACAATTGACCGACCAAAACCTTAATCGTTCGAAGATTTTGCCTTAAACATTTCGGTCTGCGAGAGCAAAGTGGGTTGTTTTCTTGAAGATAACCTAAAATATTTTTAAAAAATTTATGAACTTACAAAACACATATCAACCTAGTTTATTCGGTCAATATAAAATATGCCTAAGACAAGAAAAATGTTCACAGCCGAATACTAATAAAGCTTGAGATATCTTTTGACATTAAATTATTTGGCTAATAATTTGTCTCCGATTTTGCAAAACATTTATTTTTATAAAATAAAGAATAATGATTTATTTCCTAAATTTGCTACGTGTGTTTTACTCATTCAAGTGTAAAGATGGATTTGCACATTCAAGTTAATTTTGAAACGAAATAGCAAAAACGTAACTAATACATTTTTAAAACAATTATTTTCCTGATAATTATTTTTAAATAGATTGCGATTGTTACATCTACAACTAATATAATAAAGAAATTTAAAGAAGTTAAACTCTTTCGTATATTCTCATTTTCGATCTCGGAGCTCCGACAGTAATGCGATGATATTCCTTCACCGCCGAGAACAAAGTTTAGACTTCTTATGAACACAAATTCATTATTGTATTCGTAATATATATTTTATACCCTTCACCTGTCTAACGGAGTCGGCTTGCTACCTCTTCACTACTCTTTTGAATTCCCCTACGAACGCGCGACGTGAAAACATCTAATAAGAATTTCGTTATTCATTTTCGTCATGCTGTCATTATCTTCATTTAAAACTATTCAATATATATATATATATATATATATATATATATATATATTATATATATATATATATAGGTCTTTTATTACTTTTATTATTTTCTATTTCCATTTATCCCCTGACTATTCCCAGTCTTCTAAACTTAGCGAACATTCCATAATGAGTTCTTTTACCACTCCTTTTTGTGTTTCCCCATTAATATCAGCAACTTTGGCACATGTTTGAGATCACCTGCGACATAAATTGTGTATCTGATGCCCTGCATATTTTAGTAGTAAGAAGAATTCTGGGGTGAAAGGAAACAAAAAACTTACGTTCCTCCATACAATGAGTAATACCGAACTTGTGTTTATGCAATGAAAAATGCTGAAGAACTCAATGACTTCCATAATTGTAAAAAATTAGGAAGAAATGCTTTATATTAATGCAAAATGTAGTTTTATTTTCTGTTAGACAGAACATGCACCGCCATAACTATTACATATGACCTAACGAATGCAATTAGCAATAAATGTTCATACGCTCGTGGTAAGGTTACAAAGGGAAATGAAAAATGAGAACATAAAGCACCCAGAATGAAATGTACGAACGTTACTCACAATACATGCCTCTACGTTAACGGGAAAATACTTTCTTTCCTCCTGCATCGTAAATTTAAATAATAAAAGAGGGAAGAAAAGAAACGAAATACGAAGAGAAATCCTATAGATATAACGATTTTTAACTGTCCCAGAAATGTACTTAAAAAAACCGACCCTTGGAAAAGAGATTGAGGAAGAAAAGGAAAGGATGTGGTAGTAAGGGAACTAGAATATCAGAGCAAGAAGAGACGAGAGAGAAAGATCATGTAGAGGAAACGAAGCAGGAAAAATAAAAATGAAAAAAGAAAGGAAACAGGAATAGAGGCAATAGTTAAATGCCCACAGACGAGAATGGAGGAAAAGAGGAAGAAGAGAAGTGTGGGAAAGAGGAATGAGAGAGTACAAGGAGCAGCAGTGGGAGTCACATACTTGAGAACGGAGGAAAAGGAGGAGTAGAGAGCGGGATATTGTGGAAGCGTATTGGGATCGTTCGCCTCGTTTTATTTGTATACGTCCCAATCACCAGCTGCCCCATCCCGGCGCCCGTTGGCCCTTCAACTTCCATCCGAATCTCGGGATCTGGCAGGGCGGCGGCCGCGGAGTGCGCGTATTTACAGCGCCTTCCCTCGCGGGGCGCCCTGAAGGGCTCCGAAGGGCAGGGCAGGGCCTTTCACGCGCAGATAGCATCGGCGTAGAAAGGGCTTATTCCTTCGCGCGCAGCCGACCCGCCCCCTTCCCCCGCCCCCTTCCCCGCTTCCGTCACGCGCGTCATCCACTCGCGAGCTGCCCTTCCTCTGGGCACCGCCCCCCCCCGAGCCCTTTCCCAAGGCTCCACACTCTCTCGTCGTCCCCAGAAATGGCGCATTTGCACGCAGTCGCCCAGCCATGCGCACACCGCCAAGCAGTTTCTGCATAACACTCGAGTACGGTTCTATTTTTCCATCGCTTTTGTTTCGGCTTTTCGTATATTTATTTATCTGAAAAATATTAGTCACATCATAAGTTGAAATGGTTGTAAATTGATTCACGGAGTGTTTGTATGATTGGGTAAAGATAGGTTTAGGTGACCCAAGACATTTAATGTTCGCGGAAGTAATTACCAGCTGAATCAACTCAATCACTTACGATTATCACTAAATTCTATAAAATCAGTGGAAGTGTGTATACTCAAATATGTGCAAAATCTCCTCTTTCACACTGGAACAAATTTTTCTTCCCACTTAATGAATTTGCAAACACTTACAGTTCTGTTTGATTTTTTAGTACTATTCTACATTCACATTCTCACATCACATCCGTCTTATGTATGTTATGTCGTAGCGTTTTATTGTATGGTTAGTTTGATACACAACAACATGCGGACAACATTTCACTTCACGTCTTCACCAGGAACTGTCCAAGTTCAACTGCGAGTTAAGACGATTATACATGAATTTCAACCCCGTTATAATCATGATTACACTTTTTTTCTGGGGAGCTACGAAACAACAGCACGTATATCCCCTCTGTTGGTCAGAACTTGATTGACAGCAAAGCGGTAGTCGTTTCTACAAGATACCCATGGTCTATGCAACACACTATTCGTGGAGGTAATTTTTTTCCTGCACTCGTATGTTTTATTAAATAACTGATTCATTCATTTTTTCGTCATTTTTTCATCTTCGTTGAAATACACCACAGTGAATGATTAAAAAATAAATAAAATGCCTATATTTTTTTAAACTTGTACACTCAAATTAATATTACGTAAAATAGATATGATTTGATGATCATGAACAGACTATCTGAACTTAGAAAATCCTTCTAGTGCGACGCACAATTTTCTCACAATATAATATTGTTCTCCAATTTAGGGCGAAAAGCGAAACCTTGCTTGTAACTCCTACTCCCTTTATTAAAAAATAAATAAATTAAAGCTGCCCCTTTTTTTTGTATGTTTAGCAGGTTAAATATTTTTTGTCTCTAATACAATCAGTATTAGAGGTTACAAATTTTATTTGAGGATAATTCCAAATTTATAATTTTATATTTTAGTGCATTAGAATACTATGCAAAAATCATTACCCAAGGATCATTATCACGATCTTTAGCACATATTTACTTCCGTGAGAATTCAGTTACTAACATGTGAACTCGGTTGTGAATAGTCTTCTTTGAAACATGCATTACCACTAGAACGAACTTTGTCATTTTGACGGCTAAATCGTATTAAGCATCGCTTTCTTTCAAACAGTAAACAACAGGGTTGGAATCATTGTGACTTTTAATGCATTTATGAAGTGAATAATATATTAAATTTTTGGAAAATCATAATCAAATCAAAGTTGTTTTAGAGTGTTCCCCCTACCTTAAATTTCCGAGATCCGTGAAATTGACTGTCTATGGTCGATTCGCGCTTCTCTACGACAATCCGGTTGAAATATCATATCTACATCAAGAATCCACGCATGCTGTCTTTGATGAAAAGCATCTCCTAAAGAATTCAATAGATCTTGGGGGTTGATGTTTGGAGCTACAGAAGTGAAAAGGGGTGTATATCTTGCAATGAAATAAACCCTGAGTGAGAAGCTTTTACGAACCGTGTACCCTGTCTCGTAACTTCTAGCAGGATGAAATAAGAAATTTCAGTGAAGAGTTTGATGCCATGCTTCAGAACTCTGGGTGGCTCCCGCAACAAGGGAATACTTGAGTGATTTCGCAATATCATCAATTATGATTCGGAAGAGGAATATTGCATTGTGATTGAAAATAACGTTCTGCAGGTTCACACTGAAAACTGTACTGATGCTCAACAACCTGTAATAGAATGTAACAATTAACATTACCATTCACCAGAAAAAGATTTCTGAAGGAAGTTAATTCTGAATTGTGAATTGTTATACAGACGTTGTAAATCATGATCAGATGACAACTATATGGCATAAAATATTGTTATAGAAGACGGCGAACGCAATTGTTTTTAACTATTCGGTACGAAAGAAATAAATTCTGGGTTAGTGATGAAAGCACTGGAGAAAAATCTTAGCACTTCAATAAGTTCAATAATTCTTAATTCTATAATTTCAATAATTCGATTGATAATTTAGTAATTACTCAATAATTTTGAATAAATTTTGTTCTTCTCTATCTCTTATTTATTTTCGCTGCTTTCATTATCAGACATACAGTATTGCAGTTATTTTAACGAGTCAAAAATATGATTTTAAAGTTCGAATAGGTATGATGGCCAGCGAGTGTTCTAAGGAAAACTAAAACTTGCGTGTTTTAGAGTTTGAGAATTTTGTTTCTAAAACCCCAAAATTAACAATAAAATTCCTAAAATGTATATCAAATATTCCGTTTTCAAAAGTTAATACAGTATGTATTTAGACTTGCTCAATAATATCAGACTTAAAAAACAAAGATCATTTATTTTTTACTGAAATCAATAAAACGTATTTCAAAAAAATCTTTTGGCAAGGTTTCGACATGAGTACTACTAGGTTTTGTTTTATGAAACCAAAATATTTAAATATTACAATAAAAAGATAATATTACCCCTTGTGTTCTAAGGAGATAAAATGAGACCTGCGTCGATCAAACCGACTGCACAATCAATGCGATAATAAAGAGGTTCATATACGATTGGCAAATGCAACCGTTAAATTTGAACTGTTTATAAGGGTATGCGTTCAAAATCAAACAAGAGGTGGCGTCCAAACGTATATCCACATACGGTTTCATGTATCATATTTAACAATACTCTAACAGACGTTCAGATTCACTCCTGCGAGTTTGTAGGTCTCATTTTTCGCCTTTCGGCAGCCGTTTGGAGGCACCTGTATCACCCAGTACTCCGTTTCTGCCTTTGTTCCGGTTAGGGCGCGCGCTCCCAGTTCTACACGCGTTTAACAATACTGTACCGTAAAGCTTAACGCACACATACGTAAGGAAACAGTAAACAATGGATAGAAATGTAGCTTCGGTGGTGTGGAGGTATAGGGCAGTTATTGCAAAAGTCCCAGGTTCAAAACCAATCAAATCCTTGTAAGGGATGAAATATCTGTCGCTCCTCTCACTTCGGAGGGGTAGTAAAGCCAGATGTACCATGCTAAGGTTCCGTAAGTTTCTGGTCTCACTAATTTATATTTTTAATACAAACAAAAAATTACATAACTTTTCAACTTAATCATCTTTTTCTCCAACTCACTTTCCATATATGTATTAAAAATTTTAGGCCTTTCAAATAGACTACGAGTTTTTGTTCGCAAAATGGTCAAAAACTGATTCTTTCACCTCACTCTCGTCTGACACTCTTCTTTCCCGAAGGTGCTTCTTCCAGTCTGATACGTGCTGGATGTCGCAGGGTGCCCGATCTGGACTGAGTGTGCATGGTTCTACTCCTAAATAGCATAGTCTTTCACAATATCTGTTGCATTCTGAGGAATAAGCGCAGGTGCGTTGTCATAAAGAAGCAAAACATCGTGATATTTCACGCACCGATCCCAACTCCACCACCTCTCCCCACAAAATTGAGTGAAATGTCGGCTGAAAAACGATATCACAACATTTAAATATAAGACTATAAACTGCTAAGACGGTTTTTTCCATCCTTAAGCGTTATGTTGGTCAGGTCGAAACTTATGGAATTACCCATAGATACGCATAGATTTACCCCGTGTAAAAATGTCTCCAGCCTAAAAAAGTCTTCGAGTTAAATTCTAATCGCCAGTTTCGACGCCCCAGAGAGAGTTTCTTTCGCTCCTGGATGGCGAAACGAGAAAAGGGAAATTTGCGTAGTTTGATGGTCTAAGCTTTGCCCCGTAACAAAATACGTCATTGAATTGTAGAAAATCAGGAACCGGAAACTCAGGAAGTGTTTACTTATTAACAGTTTTATCCGGCTTGTGACCCCACATCCTGTTTTCCCGTACGGGTAAAACGGAACTGGTCGTCATTTTCCATGTAATTTTAACTGATCAACTGCCACGTATCCCTAATCCCAAATGGTCCCATTCATCAAGTCCCATTACTATCCTGACCCAAGTGGACCAAAGAAAGTGCACGATAAGCGGCAACACTGAGCAAACTAACACACTGAAGTATCGAACATGAGGCACTTTCCTTCAACCCGTCATCGAAGGAATAAGAGTGTGCCTCTCTTAGCCGCTCTTCCACTCTGCGAACGCCGCTGTCACTGCCTCCCACCCCCGCGTCTTTGGCACTCAACACCCCTCCCCTCCCCGACCCTCCCCACACCCCGGCCACGAGCCGTCTTTCCTCCAAGGAGACGTCTGCCTCCCTTGATTACAGGTGCTGCCACCACGCGGCCTCCAAAGTCGAATCCTTTCAGCAGGGTGGCGTCGCGTCGTGCGCTGGGGGAGGGGGAAGGACCCCCTCCCCTGCCCCCCTCCGCCGCCGCCGCATGAAACGCCGCTTTTTCATTCCGCCACCACCTCTTCAACCCGCGATCGCAATCTCAAACTCGAAACCCGACTCGAGCGACGCTGCTGCCCTTTCAGGCCTACCAATCCACGCACCGCAGCGCTCTCCGGGGATTCACTTTCGGAGATTCTCTTCTCGCGCTGACTTTTTTGCGAGTTGTGTTTCGAGTTTTTTTTTCTAGCATTTCGTCGCTGGCGTTCACGATACTACCGTGATTCTTGTTTCTAGCTTAGCTGAAAGTTAGTTTTCTTAAAGGGTACATAAAGAATCCATATTTAAGTACTTTCCGCACGTGTTCTGATTACTGACAATTATCTTAGTTAACGTGCTAATAGGTAAAGTATAAGTAATATTTCACAATAAAAATGTTAATTTTACATTACATTAACATGTAATAATAATTAACATGTAATAATGTAACATAGCATACGTGTTTTGAGGAATTCTACCTCATCTACAGTGCACTCGGTGCTCAGAAGATATATAAAAACATAGGATTAAACAATTAAACTTATATATAGAGTTTAAGTATTACAAAATACACAAATAATGTGGTGCTACACATGCCTATTAAACGTATACCCTAGCCGGTGCCATTTTGTTCTCTGGGAGTGTTACAAGATGGGGGAGAGGGCATCAATGAGGATATTAAACGAAGAACTATGATTAACATTAGTTTGATCATTGAAGCAGCATGTGGTAAGATTGTTTACTAATTTTATAATTTCGAAATTTTCTGATATATTTAATATTTGTCTTTTGCTATCGCAATTATTTCGAAATTATAAAATTAGTAAATAATCCGGAAGGGTGTCTGCTGAAATCGGTCGTTTCTGAGATTTCCGTCGGTCAATTGCAAGCAATAGCCAAAGGAAAACTTCCAGTAATCAACTGAAGACCATGCGCGTCCTTTACGCGCGTTCTACTTCCTTTGGTATCTCCCAAATTGGCGGAGTATACAAGTGTGCGACTAAGGTTTTACTATATTTTATCAAAACGTCTATATAACTAATAGTTTGCATCTTAGGAGCTCTCGAGAAGTATGTTTGATAAGACAGCAATAACGTCGATAATAGTCTACATATTGCAAAAAGATAGCCTGTTGCTTTCAGATGGCTACAGCAATGCTCCTGCGTGCACGAACTGAATAACAAGGAGTACTTGTCACGTGCAGGTACATTCATTCGGACATTCGATTATAATTTTAAAATTCACATATTACCAGTTCATATCCCGTGTGGAGTTAACATGCAAGGCCATTAGATGTTGGGAATATTTGAAGGGGAATTTATCAGCTATTATCAGCTACTATGATTAATTGGTAAATCCAATGTCAGATACTCTAAGAACATATACGAAGAAAGCTATACATCGATGAAATGAAGTAATAAATAAATTTGCAACACATGAAAATACTTTTAAAAATATTAGTGTCGGCGACGCCACATTCAACTAGATTTTTAATATTTCACAAGACAACATAGTACTTGTTTGACGACAGTTCCTATTTAAACGATAAAGAGTAATAGTGTGTTAAGATGCATTAGGGGTATGGTGACAATGTCACTAATTTTCTACACACTGCAAACTATATAGCTAAAAATAACTAGGGAAATAATTTCATGATAGAGGATTATTACTGATGGTCGATGACCTTCGTATTGTTTTTACAGGGCTCGTTCCCTTTCGTTCTTTGACAGAGATAGATAATAGTCCTTTACCCTTGCCCTCTATGACCCATGGATCAGATTTCTATTCGCCGGCGCGGCTACGTGCCAAGGACATGTACTTGCGGTCCCACCATTTGGGAGAGTTCGATGATGAAGCTCGAACGGGCAGCAAAGCAGTTCGTTTCTCCTTTCCCTCTCCTAACTCTTCCATTAGACATCCAAACGAAAATTCGAATGTTACCTCAACAACAAAATGACCTAAACAAGCAATGTTTCTCAATTTATCCTCAAAGACCATTATGAAAATTTAAAAAAATATAGATTTTTATGACGATACTTCGTCTTACACCATTTTAATATACCAATAAAGTGATTTAACATTGCATGCTGTGAACACTGCAAAAAATAAACTTCTGTACTATGCAAAGTGTGGTATAAAACCTGTTGGAAAAAAAATTTACGAGTATCGGAATAGGGCATTGTAAATATCTAAAATCGGTATAAAATATAAAAATGAGGTGCAAATGGCAATAATATTACTTAGTTATTACACTACGCTTGTAGTTGCTGGAAATTGGTCACTTGGTGTCAGGTATATAGAGAAACGCTGAGCTCAGATATTGAACCTTCCGAGACTGATAGGTCAAAGAAATCATATTAATAATAGAATAAAATAGCTTCAACTTGAACAGTCTTTAACTCTTCCCACACTTAAAAATTAGTATTAGTGCAAGCTCAAGCAAACTTTTAAGATCAGTTATTATTTATTCAGAATGAACTGTAACACAGGATGATAAATTCACATAATATATCGAATATGATACCCACATTATTGACTCAATAAATTTGATGTCGTGAACTGCCGTTTGTAATTCAGAGAGATAGAAAGTGATAGAGAGAGAGAGAGAGAGAGAGAGAAAGAAAGAAAGAAAGAAAGAAAGAAAGAAAGAAAGAAAGAAAGAAAGAAAGAAAGAAAGAAAGAAAGAAAGAAAGAAAGAAAGAAAAAGAGAGAAATAGAGAAGAGAGAGAGAGTATGTGTGTGTTTGCGGTCACGTATTAAACTTTTGAGCAAATGTACAGATAGTTCCCAATTTAAACACGAATACTTTTGAGTAAGAATCAAAACACCGGGGTTTTGATTATCTTCAAATCGATATCTGCAAAATTCATCCTAATGCAACCCGCACTGCACTCGTGTATGAAGGGGCTGCAGCGATGCTGACAAGGTACTCAGGACACGGTCGAACGCGGCAAGGGAGACAGGGCAAGGCGGATGGAGGTAGACTGAGCGAGTCCACGGCGATAGCAATTAGTCCCGTAAGTGTAGAGTATGTTTTATCAGGAGATGTGGTGCATCCACCAATCCCGCAGGGTGGTAAGATCCGGCACAGACCAACATCGGGATGCGAGATTTTCAAAATTCACAAATCTTACTACAGCGGGGCAACACCCCGCATGAGACAAGTTCTAAGCTCCCAACTGGCCTTCCGACATGTGTCTTAGAGTAGTGCATGTAAGTAATAGTGTGTGAAAGTAAGGGGTGAGGATGGGTCAAGAAAGAAGAACATGGAAAGATCGCGTGCAGTCCGTGGCCCGTTTGTTAAGGTACTGCTCCGGCGTTCACCTGGTATTCAGAGAAACCACGGAAAACTCCCGACTAGAGCTGCTGGCCCCTAAAATTCTTCTCCAGAAAGCGACTAAATCCGACCTACCTATGTAGTCAGTATCGAAAATCCTCCCTCCTTCGGAACTCGAACTCTAGGACCTGGTCAGAGGTACTGCGAGGCTGAGCAAAACGGGTACGGGATGGGGTAGGGGCAGTGTAGTCAGGGAGAAGGGGGAGCAATGAGGGCGAGCTTTGGGAGGAGAGGACGGGGGCGGGGAGGGGCGGGATTGAAGCGAATGGATCGGGAGGAACGTGCCGAGGTGAGGAGAAGTAAGGGAGAGGCGGAGCGAGGTGAAGTGGAGTAAAATGGGACGGAAGGATTGGATGGCGAAGCGGGGTAAGGAGAGAGGAACGTGGAGGAGCCAAGAGAGCGGAGTTTTGTAGATCAAATTATCTATTCGACATCTATATGACAGAGAAAGTTAATTTCTTTCCATGACTAATAAATTATTAAAACAAATAAAGGGCAGCAAATTTTGGATTGATTGATTGATTTTTTCGTGTTTCCGGGAGCGTCAACTACTTTGGTCGTTAGTCCAAAAAGTGTAGTGCATGACACTTTCTCGGGAGATGGCGGTGATCTTCCACCGCTGGATGGCGAGATCCGGCGCCGACCTACCGCCGGCTAGTGGGGTTTCCCCCTAACCAGGACTCTCCCACCAGCGGGGTGCCACCCCAGTCGGGACAAGCTCTAAGCTCCCGACCGGTCTTCCGGAATATGTGGTAGTTTAGTACATGTTCGCATAAGTGTGTGTAAGGGAGAGGTTAGGACAAAGAAGAGAAAAGACAGATCGCGCCCGGTCCGTGACCTGTTTGGTGGGGTACTGCTCCGGCATTCGCCTGGTGTTGATCGGAGAAACCACGGAAAACTACCGATCAGAGCAGCCGGCAGCAAGAATCCTCCTCCAGACAGCGACTGAATTCGACCTAGCTGAAAAGCTAGTATCGAAAATCCTGCCGCCGTCAGGACTGGAACCTGGGACCTCCCGGTCAGAGGCGCTGCAGTGACATCAGTTGATGCACTGAGCTACCACTCCCGGTATATATTGTGGATTACCTCCATATTTGTAATGAATTTCAACATTTAGCTACATTAATTTTTATTGTCATAATCATATATATTGAATATATAATTAATATATTATGTCACGTAATAAATATGTGGGTTCCGATTTCGAATTATCATCACATATACGTAGAATAGTTTACTATTTCCAAAGCTTCAAACTTCATAAAATGAAGGAGAGAGAAGAAAGTGCCAGTATTCCTGGACAAGATGTTTTTCGAATAACCATGAATCTGAAAATCGGCTCTCTTATAAATGTTCATCTTTTCAGAAGTTAGCGGACCTGTCAGGAATCCGTCAAAGGTGCCGCACTGCGCATTTACCTCGTTCCACTATGCTGTCGGAATTACAGATTTCGCAAAGAAAATAGCGGATACGAGACTATTCAAGATTGTCCAAGAAGACAAGCGCTCACACCTAATACATTTATTCGCACATAAACACACATATGCAAGTATTAATCAACGCGAAAACATCGAATATCTGGACGTTTAATTACACATGTGGTGTAATTATTTAGAAATAAATGTATCAATAACATTTTAAGTAACAATCACGGTTTTAAGTATTTTCGACCTACTCAAATCACAGTTCGTATTGTATTTTGTGGCATGTTCGCGATGTGCTATTATATATCCAGTCAGTATACATATATAAATTAAAGAGTAATTAATGTTTGGCCAGAATCACATATTCCCTGTTTATTACATAACCCTCCCGATAACAGGGTGATGATGAACTGGCAATTTTTAAAATGATGAAAACGAGAATGGGAATTCTGAATGAGATTGATGGTCTTTCAACCTTGGTGACAGTATTGATTCCTAGTATGTTTATTGTCTAATTTCGCACAGGAAATGTATAATCGACAATCCATTTGGACATTTAATTGTACCATATTCCCAATATCATCACCTTTGTTCGTACAATTAAGATATCTATCCATTCCGGGTGCTGCCAATAGCGGAACATGGAGTTACAGATCCGTAATAAATGGAACGTAATATTGTGTAGTATCTCATTAAATGTGACATTTTTTCCTGCAACTTTCTGATGCAAAACAATTAAAAATATGTATATTACCTGTTCCAATGTATTGTTACAATGAATACAGGAGGCCTATCTCAATACCCTGATCAAATAAGAGAAAAAACGATAATAAACAGCATATAAAATTTTTCATTAACAATCATTTTGGAAACGAGTGTGTAAGGAACAGGTATTAGGATTTTGAAGTGGTTTTCCAACTTTAATATTGTGTAGTAAGACCGTTGAAAAATAATACAATTCAAAAACGATTTCATTGTCCAATTAATTCGATATTTGAAACTAATCACATAATCCGAAGTCACGTAATCTTTGTTATTCGACAGCCATCATCAGCGCCAACATTGTCATTTTCATTTAGTAGAATGAGACATCACTTAAAGAGGTGGTGAAGGTGATGGTGTGATTAACTCCTGGCTGGTGTTATAAAATAGTCGGATAAAGGGCAAATGGTCTGCCATATCTTTCTTCTCTTTTGTGACGGGCGAGGGTTCTCTATACAGTTTTCTATGCACAGGAATATTTTCAATAGTAAATGGACGTTCCTTTAAATTTGTCAGCTTGAAAAACATGCGAAATGGTATGTAGCCAATAGTTTTATTAAAAATAATTGTGAATTATTTACTTTTTTAATACCAATTGAATAATTTAGAGCTTACTGAAAAAACAAACCAGTTACAGCTAAAATTGGGTAACTCTGATGTAAACTACTTTTCCTGCCAACAGACTGAAGGCCTCCCTTACAACATTAACTTGTATTTCTGCCCACAATGTTGCTAAGTAACGTACAACTACATCACTTAATAGAATTCCACTTGCTGAACACGATTATCAATTAAATTATAAAAATTAGTGGAGTTATACCATTAAGGTTTAAAGGGTCTCATATTCGTCATTAACATGAATTAATGAAATGGGTCTCTGCAAGTCAGACCAGATTACATATAAAAATTAGGTTATCTCGTCTAAAACTGTATTTACTGTTTGTTCAACGTGTAATGACATTTTTCTTTGCGATGGAGTTATTCACCTGTTACGACAGACATTCAGCTGTCCAATGTTATAAACAACACAAGCGCAATAACGTGAAAAAGAAACACAGGAGTTTTTCCCTGTATTGGTTAATTGCGTAGTAATTCCTGAAGATTTTTTCTCGAAAACACAAAAGATTGACGGCGCAAAGTAGTAGCAGTCACCCAAGTAGGAATGTATTTCTCTTGATGTTATCTTGATGTTCAAGAAAGGAGATTGACAATTGAAATTCTTCATTTAATTTCAATTAAGTTCTTAATTAATACTAATGCTTCACTGAATTAAGATAGCTGTTCAAACGTTTAAAACGTAACAGCTCGAAGTATTGAAGTTGAGAAACATTAGTACAACGACAATGGTGTTATGTTTTAGCACATTGCTTGAATCAAAACGCGAGTTCCAAGAGGACGGAATGTCTCTGCTCTAGAAAGCTAAAGAGCCCATGGACCAAAAATAAGAGACAAGGAGTTGCGTTGGTTTTTTCCAACTTCCGGAAGACAAATATGACACGACGATAAATGGCACATGGATATAAACGACAGATGACACACGAAAGAAATAGCATAACTACTTGAAAAACAGAGATAGATCAATGGAACGATATAAATGTAGTTCAGATAGTTAGGGCGTGTTAACATTACATTTAAGACACTATTAAGAAGTAACACGACGATAAATGGCAAAATAAAATATGCACAAAAGAATGAATGTGTACGACGATAATATCATATAAAAAATAAGTTTAAAGATTATATATATATATATATATATATATATATATATATATATATATATATATATATATATATATATATATATATATATATTCTAACACGCCCACCTACCACATTCCAGCCGGTGGCGATAGAGCGTGAAAGAATGAATGCTCGTGAAGCGAGCTTTGAATTCTCAGGAAGCAGGATCTTTCGGGCATGAGAAAGGTCTGAACCCTTGACACAATGAATTAGGTAAAATTCTGGTAAACTGAGCATATATTCAGTGAAAAAAAATTACACAGTGGCACAAATATACAATAAAGTATGCACTTTGCGTAGATGGTCACTGCAAAGAAAACAGAAAACAAAAAAGAACACAACCACAAAATGTATAGGCGTCACCTCGACTGCCTGAATACTTCAATAGTTACTATTCACAATTCTTTTGCTTCTACCTCTTTCTGAATTACTTTCGTGTACCTCATTCAACTCTTGCTATTCTTAAGGGTTCTCCGTGCACGGCCCTTTAAATGATTCTCTACAATTATTCTACCATAGACTGTTCACAGGTGTCAGCCTTAAGCTGCACATTTACTACAATGCTGTGAACTCAAACAAAAGAACGAACGTGACACACACGTTACTTAAATTGCACCCTTTACAAATTATAACAACTAATTATCCCCTGACATAATACAATGAAAGCATGACTTTCAAATAAGATCACTTTTACACTACATGAAAAATCATAATTCACTCTAGGAAAATTGTACAAGGTATGGCATTCGAACGAATTTACTATTACGTCCAGCAAATGAAATCTAAACTGCCGCTCATACGTTCGGAATATTTCTCCCAGTTTCTTATTTGGAACTTTCACCTATTTTTAGGACGCTTTACCTGGTACTTTAAAGCTACACGATTTCCCAACAGATTGCCGCATTGAAGTTGCCAGTTCTTTACCTCGACATCTCCTTCCCGCTCGCCATCAGTTAACCTTGGGATTTTCGGTCGCTCGCAGTCCTCGCCGCGTCACTTGACTGGTTCGGCTTCACTGGAGTCGTCCTCCTTCATCTGCGTGCCGCGTACCTGTTGTTCGCGCTTCCAGCTTTGAATAACTAACGTTATTGAATTGGATACTTCTAGCACTCGTCCGACATACCACACTTTGAGCGTGCGTGGTCGTGGCGTGCAAAGTTAAATGCTGGATTTCGTTTAAAGTCCTTCTGCGCGAATTTATTTCAAGTATGAAACTATTTCAGATTCAAGCAATCACATCGCTTGCTTTCTCGCGTAATGTTAGTGCTAACACTGTACATGCACTTCACTTTTGAATTCTATCACACTTATTAACGCGTTTCTCAAATCAGTTTTAACTAAGCAAGGTAAAATATACTCTTGCTCTAACCAGTGACTATCGCCGAAGAATTAGGTTGAGTCGCCGTCGCTGTCGAAATCGAAAGAGAGTTCTCCCGAAGCGCGTCGCGGTATTTATGTGACTCCGCCTGGGGAAATTTCTGGAGGGGTGAATTTTCTCCTCCTTCGCGCTCTCTCAAGAAAAACATTATCCGTAACTTCGGACATCGGAGTGCGAAAACCTGCGGGTAGATGTCGCTTTCTCGGACCATCGCTCCGCCGCTTACCCTTTTTCTCTGTGTTCTGGGCTTTTCTTGTGGCTTATGGTGGCGTTACGGGTTTGTATAATCCCGTGACGTCACATATGTATATATATATATATATATATATATATATATATATATATATATATACATACATATATTGATAAAATTGAGGACGAAAATGCAAAAGGGAAGTGAGAGAGATTAACGGAATTGTCGAAGTCACCGGTGAAGAGGGCGGAGTTTATAATGGAATAACTACGGAGTACTATGTGCTGGCAAACAAGCGGGACACTAAAACGACGAGGCACTAAAAAAACTGTTAATACTGCCCACCATAAGGACATACAAAGTGAAATTGTGAAAAACGAAGGAATTGAAGACTGTTTTTCAAGACAACAAACGAAAGGAAGTTACAGTTACAAAGTAACAAGACGCGGACAGGCAATTTACGAAGCGAAGAAACGACGAAAAAGAAGAGGACAAGATGTAAGTCGGAAAATAGTCGGTGAGACATTTACGAGGAAAAACAGCGGGAAGAAGTGATAAATTAAGGAAACAATACACGGAAAGGAAGACAAATGTAGAAGGTGCAAGGCAAATAAAAAAAATGTTCAGAAGTGGAAAAGTGAGCGTTACCAGTAGATGAGGCGTCAGGAAGAGGAGACGAGATAGGAAACGAGATAGCTCCATTTCTGGGAGAGAGGAGCGTGCGCCAGGAAGTGCGCACGTGTCCGCGTTTGCGGTGGCGAAGACCGAGCGGGCGAGCGGCGAGCGGCCAGCGTTACGCTAGTGCGCCTCCGCGGCAGGTCAGTGGCGCGCGCCGTAATGGGCTCTCAAAATGCAAACTCGATCGCCGGGGCATCGGGCGGCCCGCACGCACCAGCCTTCCCCGCCTCCGCCTATATCGCCACCCCCGCCGCCGCCCCACCTCGCCCGCCGCCGCCATCCCGCTCGCCGTCCCCCCGCTGTCGGCCAAGCCGCGTCTGCCTCGTATCGCCACGTCCGCCACTCTGCTCCCCCCCTCACCTGCTCCCGCCCCGCCTTCGGTCACGCCGCCTCTCCCCCCCCCCATCGGTACCTCCGCCGCCGCCTCCGCCCTTGGCCACGCCGCCTCCGTTCCCTCGGCCCCGCCCCCATCACCACCCCTGCCCCCACCACCAACGCCCCCCTCGCCGCCACTTCGTCACCCCCTCTCCGTCACCCTGCCGTTGCCCTTGCACGCCCGCCGCTCCTAACACCTCCACGTCCGCCCCCACCTCGATTCCGGCTGCCACCGTCCCTCCACCATCGCCACCACCTCCGACGCCACCGCTATCACCATCCTCCCCCACCTCAACCACCCTCCCCGTCACCACCACCATCCACACCACCTCCGCTGTCGCCGCTCCGCTTAGCGGCGTCCGCCTGCCCCGCCCCCGCCGCCGGCCACTCGCGCGCATGCATGCCCACGCACCTGTGGCCCCTGCGGGCCCCCATCCGTTTCCCCCCTTGGCCTCGCAACGCTGCGTTCTAGGAAACACACCACTGAGCTCTAGTTTGCGTTTCTCGACACTATGGACTGATCACTTCATGTAGAATTGTGAATGGACGCAACCTCTTGCAGCCCATCTTTCAATTTTGCTCTCATTCAATTGATTCACGCTTTTCTTCTTTGTCACCAATTAAGCATTTTTGTTTTGCAAAAATGTTGGTTTAGAAGTTGTGGCAACACACAATATTTGGAGATGTCAGAAAAAGTAATGAATAACCTCATTTCACATAGTATACAATTTTTTTTGTTAATTTTCAAGCAATCAATATTATTTTCCAAAGCTGTAGAAACGTGTTCACAAAACTACATGAGTATAAGATAAAACGTCTAAAATGCAGATTCAGACAATTTTGTAAATAAACAATATCAATACTATTAATAAGTAACACTAGATAAGTGTAACCAGCATCTCGTTTTCAATCTCTGCAGACCGGTGTTTCAATTCTAGTCATTAAAATATATTGCCAAATCCGTCACAAACAACACAATCGTCCTTGACGTCTGTATCAAATATTTACTAATTACTCACTATCCTTGGTATAAGGTCAAACCTTGAGTACATAAAGCATAACGAAAAGCAAAATGTTCATATTGTGACATACCAATATGGGGACATGTTTTATTTCATAATTATTGTCGTAAATGGGCGAAATGGTTAGGGCAAATAATAAGCAATATGGCGCCTTAGTAACGACGTCGTGGTTGTTGTCCGGAAAAACAAACATTCATCTGACTGTGGAGGTGACGGCGTGAGTAGGAGGAAATATAAGAGATTTGTGGATTGGTTGAAGAAGCGTTGATTGATTATGAAAACGGAAGTTTGGGCATTTTGTCGAAAGGCGAGGCATAGTGGGTTTTAAAGGGACGATAAAATTCATTCGGTCGCATGTCGTGACGGTGAGCAGTTCCCTCGCAAATACATTCATTTGTGCATGTTACGACTTGTAAAAATTTCGGGGGTCTACAGTACGTGTTCAGACTTTGAAATATTTTCGTGGCAGAACCAGAAGTGAACTTGTGATACTTTCTACGATTTGTGGAACGTGTCGAGTTCTGAATATTTTGCTGTGCATCAAAATAAGACTTGGAAATTTTTCGCGAGTGAACTCTAATCATTCTTGAACTTATAAATGTGTGCGGTTCACGAACGATACCGGAATTTGCATATTTTCTTGCTATAAACGGAAGATGGAATTGAGAAATTTTTTGCTGTGTAATCATAAAGGCGCTGGATATTTACACGGAGAGAGCGGGCATCAGACATAATATAGTGGAGCTGGAACAAATATTTGAGTGGTGCGAAGCGGAGAATCGGCGGTGTTCGTTTTTAAAGAAGAGAAGAGGATTCGTGGTAATTGGACTTGGGAACTTCGGAGCCTCAAGAAAGAAGAGAAGGCGTTTCTTCGAGGTAGCATCAAACAAGAGCACGCGAAGACCAGAATCGCCGTATAAGGTTCGAACCAGGTCATGACTAAAGAAAGTTTCTCAATGTAAATTTTTACATTTTAATTTGCTGCATTTTGATAAGAAATAAACATTAAGTTTCTCTTTGAAAGAACGATAAATGATTTTCTTTGGCCAATTCAAGCTAATAAGTAGCTAGATCAAATAATCTCTGTTTTCAGATTCCTCGCCATTCTGTATAGATGGCAGATCGAGTAATCGGCTATTAATAGATAATAGCGATTAGTTCTGACGTGACCCATCGACCCAGCTAGCGGGATAATATTTAGTTTTTATCAGAGTAATAATAGTTAAAATATTATCGTAACCTTTTTCCTGGCGCCCATGTTATTAGAAATTCGGAAACAGGTTACGACGAATCACCCAATAATTGTAGCAGTAAGGGGTATGTTTCAATATGAATTCCAATGTGAAATTTGTGGATTGCGCAGCTCTAAATAAGAGGTTCACTAATTAACGCCAAGATACTAAGTTTCTGCAAAAAATATTACAAATTTCTTCGCAGTGCTCACGTTTATTGTTAGAATAATAGAGTTGTCCGCTGCCGAGAAGTCTGAACCCATCACAGACGTACGTGTTCACCCATCACAGACTTACACTCTCCTCCGAATTCTAATCCCCCGCGTTTCCCCAGTGGGCAACACGCCTTGGACATCAGGTGAATGAGGCATGTTCACGAGAGAAACCGGCAGACTGGCATCAACTGATGTTACTGCAATGCGCCTGACCGAGGTCATAAGGCTCGAGTCTCGACGGACAACAAATGGACCACGGACCGCGAGCAATCTTCCTTTCCTCTTTTTTGTCGTATTATCACTCCTTACTGACACACAATTACCCTTACTTGCACTACACTACCACACGTGTGAGACCAGCCAAGAACGTAGAGCTTGTCCTGGCTGAGGCGGTGGCCCGCTCGTGAGAGATAGGTTAGCTTCAGATCCCACATTCAACCTAGGAAAAACCTATAACCAACGCCGAAGAATCAAATCTAGATTCCCAAAACATAAATGTAAACTGCCCTTAAGAGAAACGCATGATTTCCCAAACTTATTTTCTGTAATATTTTTCTCTCTGTAATTCTAAAATACATTCCTATTCTCCCATACATACTCGCATACAATAACTATTAATTATTGAGGTCTCTAGTGGGAGTATCCTCGCTCTCCTTTTGTTACACTAAGTACTACGTGTGCTAAGTTGCAGTTCTGTTCAATCTTATAAAGCGCTTGATTCGGTATATGAAAAAATGAAGAAAGAAAAAAAATCTCACCATACATCTGGGAAAGAACAACGCTACCTCCAGTCACAAAATACGAACTACACTTACGGGACAAATGAACATAGCTGTTGACCAATCCGGAAACACCAAATAATCACTCAATCAATCACGAAGATCATACAACTCGTACAAGGTGCACGTACTCGCACGTGTTGCTGTGCCGTGCTCGCAAGCTGAGCGAGCGAAGCTGTTGCGAAGGAGAAGAGAAAAGGACTGAAGTGAGAAGGGAAAGAAATAAGGAATATAAAAAAGGTATCCGAGGGCAAGAGAGCCGATGAGGTAAGAAATGGAATGAATATTGAGTTTTTTGCGCTATCGATAAATGTGACAACAGATAAATTAGATAGATTTCGTGTTGAATCTTGAATGATTAAATGAATTGAATGATTAATATTACGAATATAGTCAATTTTTTCCTAGACGTAGTGAATTTGAATTTAAATTGATTAATTTCAGTGATAAAACGCGAAATCTATTCAAATGATCAAGAATCGATTTTTTTATTATTCATGAGTCATTAATGTTTCTTGTCATTTATTTATATTTCACACACAATTAGCAATGTTATTAAATTAACATTTAAAAAAGTATGATAACAACAACATCATATGAAGGATGTACCTTTATCAAGGATTATCGAAAAAATAATAGGCAGACAGTCAGTTCTACCAGTAGTTGTCGAGTCCGTGTGTAGCACAACGCCCCGCAACAACTGAAAAAGAGTTCTTGGCACACACACACACACACTTTCATGCAATGAACTATCACACATGCCGGGACACCAGACGGGGCTTAGGGCGTGTTCTCACTGGGACGGTGCCCTGTTTCGAGGAGATACTTGGAAATATCTTGAGATACTTATCCGGATTTTACCTACAAAATAGTCGTACTGATTAAGAATTCCTGAATGTGCGTGATTCACGTCGTTAAGTTCATTCCTGCTTCCTTGGTCGCAGGCGCGCACACTTGCCTGACTTCGCTTTAGGCAAAGACATTCCTGATAGATGTTTGAAACAGATGGCACAAATGAGATGCAAGATTGAGATGAAAGAGAAAGTTGTTCTTGTCAGATCGTAAATATCATTACGTCACCATTACGTATTTCCTTTTAGGAGAAGAACAATATTAAACAGAGTTTGTTCGTCTCAAAAATGAAATATTTATCATTATATTGTTACCTATCTTGTCTTCTCTATGTGAAGTTTGTTATACTCGAATTTAAATGAAATTCGAATAAAAGTACTAATTTATTTCAATCATCTACCCGTATAAAAGTATCTACATAAGGAAATAATTAATATGTAACAAATTTGTCGTTTTACTAGCGTCTGGTTAATTAAATATTCAACCATTAAGGTTCCTATTTGTGTACTGATTAAAAGTATACAACTTTGCACGATGCAAGGGAAAATTTCAAAAAGTAAATTAAAAGTCAGTAGAGGCTGCACAGAAAAGGTAATGGGGAAAGGTAAACGGTTAATTCATTACAATTCGAAAATAGAGTAAATACATTCTTTTTTTACGACTGAAGATTAAGAACCATTGCCGTTTGTCAGTTGAGGAACTGGAACATACCGGGAGCGGTAGCTCAGTGCATCAACTGATGTCACTGCAGCGCCTCTGACCGGGAGGTCCTAGGTTCCCACTCCCCACGGCGGCAGGATTTTCGACACTGGCTTTTCAGCTAGGTCGAATTCAGTCGCTGTCTGGAGGGGAATTCTAGCGGCCGGCTGCTCTGATCGGTAGTTTCCCGTGGTTTCTCCGACCAACACCAGGCGAATGCCGGAGCAGTACCCTACCCAACGGGCCACGGACCGCGCGCGATCTTCCCTTCCTCTCCCTTGTCCTATCCTCTCCCCCTTACACACTCACACTAACATGCACTGCACTACCACATATTCCGGGAGACCGGTCGGGAGTTTAGAGCTTGTCCCGGCTGTGGCGGTGCCCCGCTGGTGGGAGAGTCCTGGTTAGGGGGAAACCCCACTAGCCGACGGTAGGTCGGCGCCGGATCTCGCCATCCAGCGGGGGAAGATTACCGTCATCTCACGAGAAAAAAAACATGCACTACACTAACGGAGCTAATGAGCGAAGCAGTTGACGCGCCCGGAAACACGAAAAAATCAATCAATTAATCAACTGGATCATAATCTTAAACCAGTGGTGCCACAGAATAGAATACACGTTCTCAGACTAGATTGTTTCCTAATCTCCTTTTAATCTGGGCCTGGTTTGCGGTAATGATCCAGCCTCTTTCTAGCAACTACGTACCTATTGGCGTCTAAAAACATTTTTCACATTTTCTCAATTTTTTGAACCCTTAATACTTCATTTTAAATATTATTTTAAAAATATTACGGAAGAGTAAAACTAGGTTCTTTATATACATTTTTATTTCAAATTTTGAGTGTTTTTAAATTGGCGAATGATTATCGTTCGAGCTTTTCTCAATAAGCAGAATTTTGATCTCATTTTTAGAGAATAGTTTTGTGTTATGGAAAAACACATGAAAAATCATTTGAAGCACATTGACTAACAATTGAGACGATACATAAAAAATTCCGTATTGAAGATATTAACGACAGGAGAGATATTTTTAAAAAATACATATGTGTAGTTTTTGAAAAATCGGAAGAATACTCAAAATGGCGTTAGGTAACGTTATTAAGTTTATTTAGTATTATCCATAACAAAAGTTTAAATTAAATACTTTCGAGTAATTTTGGAAAATTTTATAATTGCTTGTAGTTCACTCAAAAGAACACGAAAACTACTAATATACTGAAATAAATGTGCAGGAGATTGATTATATAACTAATTGTGGAGGGAAAATGAATGAAAAAACCGCAGCAAGTGTTTTTCACAGACCTAATGACGGACATACACACAGATGGACGTTTTGAAGAAAAAACACCTTTTTCTGTCTCTGGAGACCCCAAAATGTATGTATCTGTTGAAATGACGAAATCAATTTCCTGCCGCATTACATAATTTGCATAACCCCTACACTACATATACGAGAGAGTAAAAGAGTGGTCTGAAGAAATCTTGGAAACTGTCAAGGGAAGAGGATACCAGTGTTGAGTATCAAAGCCTTAATTTAATGAAATTATAACTTACATTCCGCAACGGATACTGTTACACATTGTTAAAAGTTTTTCTTTAAAAACACTAACAGAATCTCTTCCACGAACGTAGTCACTCTGCCTTCCATCTTTCCGTAAATTTGATATGTTTACTACTAACACAATTTTCATGACCGCTACTTCATCCTCGCCATATAATCAAGGAAAGCCTCTGAATCAAGAGAAGTTGATAAACCAACTTGCTAAGCAACATGATTCTCCCGAAAAAAAATTTTGGTACCATACTCCACATTATCCAGCCATTTCATCTCTTTGGCCACTTGGGCTGAGATTGTTGGTTCGATCCAGTGTAACGGAACAAGACACTTAGGGTTATGGCTAAGTGCAACAGAGCGAGAAGAGGGTCGAGTGAGCTGCACATGGAAGCAGAAAGTGAAGAGAGGGGAGGTGAAGGGAGGAGGAAAAGCAAAGGCCTCCCACGCTCTTCGCCTACACGAGAGATCAAACAGGCAGCTGAGACGAGAAGAGGCTCTCCTATGAGGCTAAAGGGTCCAAAGCAGCGACAACAGAGCAAGTGGAAGCGGAGAGGATCGATCTGTGCGAGGGCAGTGGAGTCGATTATAGTATAACCTGGTGAGCATGTAAATGAAGTAATAAAGAGATATATAATAAATGAGATACGAGAAATGAATAATAAGGAAAATCTAAATTACGACAATGCTGCCGAAAAGTGGCTAAATTCAGATTCAGAAGTGTTGGGTGAGGAATCAAATTTTGGTTGATGCAAGTAGAGAAGGTCAGTACATAAACTTACGAGGACGTACAGCAACAAAGGGAACGAAAGTGGAAGGGTCACAGAATATTGATTACAATGTCAAGGAGAGAGAAACGAGATAAGAGATGGGCAAAGAGGGGGAAGAGAATTGGAATGTTGTAAAGTGCGTCGGGAGCAGCAGGGACAAGAGAGCTTCCCATGATTAAGGGCTGAAACCGACGTTCTGGATTTGATTGGGGAAGGCAGGTAAGAGCAAGAGGCAGGAGTGGGAAGAAATCCTGGAGCAGCAAGCAATTAATGGTTAAAGGACGGTCAGACACTTAAGTCAACAGTCGCTACTGAGGTATGTGGGTCAACAACGGTGAACGCGATCGAAAGACGTCAGTAGTGTTGAGGACGAACAGACTTCTGGGAGTGGGGTCGACAATAGCCTAGAGTATCGAGAAAATTGTCCCTTTTTGATTAAGACAGTTTATTGATATGAAATATAAAAACCATTAATAAAATTCACATTTATTTGCACCAACGTTTCGAAGATCACAAGTCAACGAAGATGACAAGTGTTCCTTGTCATATTCAAGGTTTCAAGGGCAATTCAAACCCCTACCATCCCGCCTTTCCCCCTTTCTTTTTTCCACGAGCCCATTTCACTCCTAGTCTGGTACAAGTTGGCCTCACACTAAGGTGAGCTTGATTATTATAAGAGCGGACGACTTCCAAATGAAATGAATATACCTTCGCACAAAATGCCTGATACCATACAACTTGAAACTATCAGCTTTACTGTAAATAACAGGTGAGCCAAATATACTTGTAATGAGTACTCATTTTTCTGTTATGACTTAATTGTGTATAATTTTTAAAACATCGTATGAATGTCTTTATAAATGTAAAAATGTGCAAACCCTGAAGATGACACGGAACACTAGTCGAAACGTTGGTGCAAATGAATGTGAATTTTAATAACTGTTTTTATATTTCATATCAATAAACTGTCTTAATCAAAAAGGGACTATTTCCCCGATATGGAAAAACAACAGACAGTATACAAAAACAAAATCGCTTTGGATCGCTTTGATTCGCCTGGTGTCTATGAGTAAGGGGTTGAAAGGAGACTTAGAGTCCTGTAGCTGCTTTCAGGCGAAAGTCTCCCACGATGGGACGGAGTGAGACTGGCCAAGGAGGTGGACATTGAAGGGAAAGGCTGTCATTTTAATTGGCCTTCCCCCGTGACGCACTTCGGGGAATCGGCAAGACGAAGGTTGCAACACCAATCGATAGACTCGTGGAAAGGTCACAGAGCACATCCTGGGCGGTGTGAATTACCTTTGTATCATCACATTTGAATTATAAAAATTTAATGCTGCAATTTAGAATAACTATGTGACGTAACCACCTTAAACAGAGAATTATCACAGAATAACAATAGTTACTATGAAAAGATGGAATTGATTGATTTTTCATGTTTCCGGGCGCATCAACTACTGTGGTCATTAGTCCCGTTAGTGTAGTGCATGTTTCCCCCCGGAGATGGCGGTAAACTTCTCCCACTGGATGGCGAGATCCGGCGCCGACCTACCGTCGGCTAGTGGGGTTTCCCCCTAACCAGGACTCTCCCACCAGCGGGATACCGCCCCAGCCGGGACAAGCTGTAAGCTCCCGACCGGTCTCCCGGAATATGTGGTAGTGTAATGCATGTTAGAGTAAGTGTGTGTGTGTGTGTGTGTAGGAAGAGAGGATAGGACAAGGAAGAGGAAGTAAAGATCACGCGCGGTCCGTGGCCCGTTTGGTAGGGTACTGCTCCGACATTCGCCTGGTGTTGATCGGAGAAACCACGGAAAACTACCGATCAGAGCAGCCGGCCGCTAGAATTATCCTCCAGACAATGACTGAATTCGACCTAGCTGAAAAGCTAGGGTCGAAAATCCTGCCGCCGCCGTCAGGTCTCGAACCTAGGACCTCCCGGTCAGAGGCGCTGCAGTGACATCAGTTGATGCACTGAGCTACCGCTCCCGCTAAAAGATGGAATAATAAATGGAATTCACAAGTGTGAAGTATTACTTTATTCAATCGTGTACCCATTACATCATAAAGTATTTCTTAATATTTCATATTTCATAAAGTGTTTCAAAAAGTATTTTTCTACGACTAATGATAAATATTAGAAGTTGAATCAAGTTATCATTTATGCCTTTTCCATACTTTTGGTGGAGTTACTTTTATGTCTTATTCGCTTCCGTTCATCATTTTAGTTCATTTTTCTCGGGCAAGGATGTTAACTATCGCCTGCACACGGGTCGTTTTAATAGAATGGAATATACCATGTGGCCCACGTAAGATGTTCCCTTCAATTTTCTCCTGAACCATCGCAGATACTGAGATGCGGTTTTTACTAAAACTACTATATGCAAGGGGCACATACGGTCATGCATAATATTATTCTATTGATTTTTTTATTGCAGAGATATTGACCCAACTTTGATTTTTTAAATGGAACCCTCATCATAACAAGCGTGAAGAGACGAGTTCATAAATATCTATATATCTATATATATATATATATATATATATATATATATATATATATATATATATATATATATATATATATATA